>PJEX01000006.1:12937-98228 GCA_005350895.1 Colletotrichum tanaceti
CCCCCCCCCCCCCCCCCCCTTTTCTTCAACTCCAGCCTCTTCGCCAGGCTATCATGTAAGAGAAGCAACCCCATCGTTCTCAATGGCCGCTTTCTTCGTCTGCCATGACTTGGGCGTGCTCGCGATCGCCTTGCTCCGTTGTTCGCGTTGAATATAGCCAAGCAGACGAATACAACCGGACGGTGTGATGCCTTCTAAACGTCTGGCCTGGGCCAGAGTCTCGGGAATTGTCGCCTTCAAGACGGCCTTCTCGGCCATGGACAGTCCCGGGACCTTGTCGTAGTCGACCGTGGCCGGCAGCCGTAGGCTCTCGTCCCTCGCAAAGATCCTTTGGTCGGCGAGCTGGCGCTTGATGAAAGGCGCATATGTCGCCTCGATATGTACGCGAGACTTGATGCGCTCAGGGAAGGCCTCAATGCCGGGCACCGCAACAGCAACCTGATCCATGGTCACGTTGCGCAGCCGCAGCATGTCTGTCGCGTCACGTCGAGTTGTGTCCTTCTTAACTTTAAACCCTTGCCTCGTCCATTCGGAACCGCTCTTTCTCGTCGTCGACAGCAGCGCCATGATATCGTTCATCTGCTGCTTCTCATCATTGAACGCTGTCCACCGCTTGTCCGACACGACGCCCCATTCTCGCCCCTGTTCCGTCAGCCTGAGGTCTGCGTTATCGGCGCGCGACGTCAGCCTGTATTCGCTTCTGGTCGTGAACATTCTGTAAGGCTCGGTCACACCCTTTGTGATGAGATCGTCAATCATGATGCCGATGTAACCGTTAGCTCTGGACACCGGGGCCGGGGTGAGACCAAGGGCGGATCGGCCGGCGTTGATGCCGGCAACGATGCCTTGCCCAGCTGCCTCTTCATAACCGGTGGTTCCATTAATTTGGCCCGCCAAAAATAGACCAGCAATATTCTTCGTCTCGAGTGTCGCCTTGAGGCTTCGAGGGTCAATGTAATCATACTCAACGCCGTAGCCCGCCTGTGTCATGACGCAGTTTTCCAGTCCCGGAATGGAGCGCAAGATCTGCTCCTGCGCCTCAGGCGGCACGGTCATGGACAATCCGTTGGGGTACACTAAATCGCTGTCGAACCCCTCAGGCTCCAACCAAACGATATGCCTATCTTTGTCAGAGAACCGAACGATTTTGGCCTCTAATGATGGGCAGTATCTCGGGCCCCTGATCGTTTCTCGAATATGAATGGTCTTGTCCAGGTTGTCCCGCACAATCGCGTGTGTCGCCTCGTTGGTGTAAGTGACATGGCATGACATCTGCTCCTCGACAGCGACGCGATCGTTCAAAAAGCTGAAAGGCATCGGTGGGTCGTCGCCAAGCTGCTTCTCGAGATTCGTGTAGTCTATGCTGTCCTTGGCGATACGCGGCGGCGTTCCCGTTTTGAGTCTCCCCAGACGGAAGCCGGCGTCTTTTAGCGACTTGCTAAGGCCGAACGACGCATCTTCTCCAATGCGCCCTGCTGGATAGGCCTTCAAGCCAATGTGAATCTCGGCGCTGAGGAATGTGCCAGTTGTAATGATAACGGCGCTCGTCGGAAGAACTTCACCGGATTCGAGGCGGACTCCCGTGATCTTACTCTGAGCAGAGCCTGCGGTGCCGGTATTTGCGCTCGTGACAATGTCCGACACGCTGCCGAAGACCATCGAAAGGTTGGGGCACGTTTCCAGCTCTTCCCTCATATGCTTCTGGTAAAGTTTACGGTCGATTTGTGCTCGGGGACCCTATGAGAAACCATGAAAATTAGCAATATGCATCTAGACGACTTGATGGAAAGTGAGCTTCTTCGTACCCACACCGCGGACCCCTTGGCCCGGTTTAGGACTCTAAACTGCACGCCGGCTTTGTCGATGATCCTACCAGCTAACCCATCGAGAGCATCGATCTCTCGAAGGATAATTCCTTTGCCGACGCCTCCAAAGGAAGGGTTGCAGGAGCAAGTGCCGAGATTTTCAATCTTGGGGGTAACGAGAGCTGTTCGCGCGCCTGCTCGGGCGGCGGCGGCGCATGCTTCTGCGCCGGCGTGGCCGCCTCCTACAACGACGACATCAAATGGTCTTTACTATACATTAGCGAATATGCTACATCGGCTCGAATATTGTTTTGCAAACCTGGTGCCTTCTGCGACGTCTGCGAACCCTCGCCTGCCGGAAGACGACGATGCATTACCATGTCGCAGCCCTCGAACAACGTTATGCGGTCGCAGCTTTAACGATGCGGAAAGGGATCGCATCGTTGGCCGAATGAGATCTGGGCGTGTGCTAAGTACGGCTGCAGAACGGGATCTTGGGGGGCTTGGGTTACGTTTCGGCGCGGTGGCGATCTCTAGTTCACTCTACCTAACAATGCACTTTCTAGATTTCTAATTATTTGCCCGTCTGTCAATTTCTTCGTCCCTTAGCGTCACAGTGTAGCACAGTGGCGGTGACATCGTCGGTGCACGGAAACTACCACCGCCGATGACAGACCGGATCTGGGCGCACTCTGTCCCCGTGGTTGGTCGCATAACAATAAGCACACTTACCTTTGATAATACGTTTACACTCTCCTGAACTCCCAAATCTGGAACTCATTTGAAAACCAAATATCGACAGTATAGGTTTGCAACACAGCTACATCAAGTCTGTACTTTTCGCTGAATCTTTCGTATATAAGCTCACAATCTCGAGTAAGCAATCACATACGACCATACCCACTGGAAAACTCGGGATCCCGTCCGCTCTCCCATAGATAAGCCAGTGAGGGCCGGATTAGTAGTTGGGTCGGTGACGACCAGCGAATACCTGGTGTTGTATGTTTTCAGTTCCAACTATTTTGTCAGTCCAGTGCAACACTATTGTGTACGTATGTACATATATGTACGTCGTACGTTTGTGTATTTTAAGTAATTTTGTCCTTTCTGCCCTGTCCTTTCTGCCCTGTCCTCCCCGCCGTTGACTTTTCCCATTTGACCCCAGAAGAGTGTTTGTTAGGTGTTTGGATTCCCTTCAACGAAAAAGCAGACTATGTAAGGACATATGGTGCCACGACATGCTGGTACATAACTTATGATGCTCGGTCCCCCTTTTGCCAACTTCTCTGTCTCGCAAATAGGGGCTCTCGAACCGGCACCCTATCGCCTCGCCCCTGGTTTTTGACTCTCGGGCCACGATGACACGGCGTCTTCGACTTCATCGAGAAACGTTGCCGAGTTGTGGATCGTTGTACCTCCAAGGACCAAGCGCACTCCAGGGGAGCTTGCGTTGATCGTTGCAACTGTCTTGGCCTCCTCGTACGTGGCACCGCCAACCATAAAGACGATGATATCTTGAGGCTTATCTCGAGTGGTACCCCCACCCTCGACGAAGGGATATTGTTGCTCTTTGAGCCTTCCTCGAATCAGGTTTTGGAGGGTGCTTTCAAGCAGGGGACTGTGCTGGGTGTATACGTTCTCGACGCCCTTGAGACCCTTGAACCGGTTGCTGGCACCTCCGAATATGCCGGTCCCCTCGAAAATGTCTGTGATGCCTGTTTGAGCTTGAGCCTGCTGTAGAGAAGATTGATATGCCACAAGTTTGGCGACAAGGTCCGCTCGCCGTACCGAAACACCGCCAGCCGCTACCAAGAGGTCAACAAGCATGGGAAGTGCATTTGAAGGGTTGCGCTCATATCGCAGCGCATAGAGAGCGACGAGAGCAACCTTGCTGTCGCTCGTCACTCTGGGCGACTGAATTAGTTTTTGGATGTTCTACAAGAGAGCCGCGCATTAGCCTTCGTAGGTCTGAGATAGCCTGACTTCTTGCGGTACCTACCTTTACATCAGCTGCGTGGTTGTCGTTACACGCAAGACTTTGCTCAAGCTCGCTGACCTCCAGCAGATTCTCGGCGCCGACCCGTCTGCTCAGCTCTGAGACCAACGTGACGTGTTTGCTCACGTTTCCTGAGAGTTTGCGAAACTCGGGGTACTCTTCGATGAAGCGTTTCATGTCCGAGATGGATTCAATATTCGCGCTGTTCTGCGTCTTGGACTGATACTGCTCGACGTAATCCTTGATGTTACCGCCTAGATCGCCAAAGTTGAAGTACATGTTCTTTTTGAAGAAAGGGTCCTGGTCTTGTGACAAGACGATCTCCTTGAGCTCCGGGCGAATGTCCGGCACGTCACTGAGATCAACTCGACCATTGGTGATGCCGAGTAGATGATGCACCATGGCTTGATAGGTCCATTGGGTGAGCAGTGGTGTTGCTGGGTCTTCGCGCCGGTCAAGAATGAGGAGAATAGGAGGCGTGTCTACCTTCCTAAAGTCAAAAAGCTGTTCCTCCTGTGTGATGCGATATCGTATTTCTGTTGCCAGCTTTTTTGTAAGAGGACTGTTCCTGGCGTACCTAATCAAAGGCTTCTTTTTGAGGGCGAGTAGGACGGCGACGAGTCCGTCAGCGCTTCTTTGAAGGGCTTCAGGATTCCAAATTTCCGGGTTGCTTCCCCAGAGACGCTGGTGGGGAAGGCCGAGACCGAGCGAGAACAGATCGGGATTGATGACGATGAAGTCGGCAAAATGCTCCTGAACAAGCTTGACGACTTCGTGGTCGTCGGCCTCGGCGAGCCTCTCCAAAGACGACTTCTTGACGACGTTGGTGAAGTTCAAGTGGTACTCGCCATATTTAGGCTCTCGCAACTCATCGATCAGGAGCTGGATCGAATCGGGTGACGGGCGAACAAGACAAAGACAACGGAGATGGCGCATTTTCTCTCTGTTGGCGTTGTCGATCCGGTCGATAAGATAGACCTCATGGTTCAGCAATGCTGACTGGGTGATAGCTGTGGACACGATAGGAACTGTCTCCCGGTCCAGCAGTAGAACCTTCATTTTCGCCGACTGGGTTGTCGATGAAGAGTCGGCCGAAGATACTATGCGAGAGACATAGCCAGCAACTGCCTGTGCCACGTCCATCTTGGTTGACAGGGCAAAGGGGAAGGAAACGATGCTCGGTGAGGTGTGCCGTGAACTTGAGGGAGATAGAAGGAGATGTATCTCCGCGGCGTGTCTAGTTCCGTCTTTGACTACGGTCGACTACTTTGAGCAGGAACAGCGAGATCGCAAGTGACGAGATTGTTTTCGACACGTTGAGTGCAAGGCAAGCTGGATTGGTAGCTGAGGTGGGTGGAACGTGGTTCAAGCAGTTGTGATCATAAGTCGTTAGTACACTCATCTGTCGACAGGTAGGTACCTACCTACCTAGGTGCCCGAGCTCATCCCTCCGGGCGGCGTGCCTGGCTGGCAAGGTATCCAGTAAAATATAGGTACCATGCCTACCTATCTAGGTACCTAGCTCCTAACACAGTGTTGGATACCGTGCGGAAGCTGGGCCGACTGCAAGCGGCATGCAAGTAAGACGAGACACATATTCGACAGGCGAAGGGAATTGTTAGCTTCTTCACAGTGCCAGTTGATCAAACAGGCACCTTACCTCATCCTTCCTTACCTAGGTAGCTGCCTAGGTAGTTTTCAAACATTGTGCAGTTCATCACATCTCCAAGTTGAAGCCGGGTTTTCATGAAACTTCAATCAAGCCCAATTGTCCAAAGTGGGTAAGTGTATCCGTACCTTATAAATTATCAGCCAGAACAGTAGTAGGGACACTTCTGCCCATCATCAACCGGCTCTCCTTCAGCCTCGGACGGAGAGCATGGCGACACTGTCTACGGACACTTGCCCAGTCAAGGCAGAGCCGACGTAAGTTCTTCATCCATATCGATGCACGCTCCCGTTTTCATTTTTCCGTACCAAGAGTCACTTCACTTGCTGATTTGCACTGGACCAGCCTCTCGTTCACGCAAGGTCTCATACTGGGCCAGCTGTCGGTTGTCTTGGTACTTGCCGCCTTTATCAAATTCTTCATATTTGGCGACCCTCCTTCGCCCGAGGTGACAGCCTCCCTGAGAGCAACAGAGCGCCGGTCCAGAACATTGGCCCATAAGCGCTCTTTACTCAGTCTACGGACTGCAAATGCGAAGCAGGGCCAGCAGACACTCAACCGCAAAAAGTCAAGTGTTCTCCGCAATCCTCCCAACCTGACCATCGGCTCCATCCTCAGCAAGACCTACTACAATGTCGACAGTCACCAACCGGAAAGCTTGGACTGGTTCAACGTTCTCGTTGCGCAAACCATCGCCCAGTTTCGGAGCGACGCACAACATGACGACGCCATCCTGAGCTCTCTGACTAAGGCGCTCAACGGCGGTTCACGACCCGACTTCGTCGACGAGATCCGCGTGACTGAGCTGAGCTTGGGAGAAGACTTCCCCATTTTCAGCAACTGTCGCGTCATCCCCGTGGACGAAGATGGATTAAGCTTGGGCAATGGCAGGACACTCGACGCCAACGCGGCGACGAGGGAGGGGGCGAAGCTACAGGCACGGATGGACGTTGACCTCAGTGACATGTTGACTCTTGCCCTCGAGACGAAGCTCCTCCTGAACTACCCCAAGAGGCTCAGCGCGGTCCTACCTGTGGCCCTCTCTGTCTCGGTCGTCAGATTTAGCGGCACGCTGTCCATCTCCTTCATTCCCAGCAACCCCTCACAATCAACTCCTACCATGATGACCTTCAGTTTCATGGACGATTATCGTCTCGATCTATCAATCCGGAGTCTGCTTGGGAGCCGATCAAGGCTTCAAGATGTCCCCAAGATCGCTCAGCTGATCGAGGCACGCCTACACCGTTGGTTCGACGAGCGGTGCGTGGAGCCTCGGTTTCAGGAGATTGCCTTGCCGAGCCTGTGGCCACGCAAAAAGAACACCAGAGGACCAGAAGACGGCTTGGCTGAGACCAATGCGTCGGTGGGCAGAGCGAAGGGGAAGGATATCAACCAAGATCTCCGAGCAGAGGCTCGAAGAGAAGTTGAGGCCGAGGCTGAGACTCGTACCGGCCGGGAGCATGATTCGCTTCGTCGGAGGAGGATGCGGACCGAGGATGACTTTGTGATGCCGGGCTCGTTGTCCGGGTTAGATGTTGACATGAGGACATGAAGTCCCCTTTCGGGTGGCCTCTACTATGACTATTGTACACAAGGAGCTTTTCAAGATCCCTCCTGCACCAGCGTCGCTGAGCTCTCGGTCAGGGGCAACAAGCCTCTCCACCAAGACAAGGCACCGGCGAACAAAAGCAAATAGTAGATGACTGTCCACTTCCGTCCATTGGTTTGTGCGATGTGTCCAAGATCGTGCCAGTAGGGCTCGACGACGCCCCAGAAACGAGGGAGGCCCATTGCGTTGCAGAATGCGTGTACCAACACGATGGCTAACAAGCTCCCCGACCGCAAAAAGAGGAACGTGGCATAGGCGCCGAATAGAGACGTGTAGGCAAATTGGATCACGGAACGGGCTACGGCGGCCACGAGGGGCACCATAGGGTGGGTGATGCGAAACTCGTAGAAATGGTGGACGTGGGCGAGCCCAAAGATGACGGGGGACCAGAAGATGATCTGGGTCAACGACATGTGGGCGCAGAGGAGCAATGGGACAGAAGCGGAGCGGAACAGCATCTCTTCGGTCAGAGGTCCCTTGAGTCCATGTAAGTATTTTGTCAAAACCAAGCAGTGTCACACGTGAGATGCCACATACCATGACAATGTTTCGCCAGGTTGTCCACTGCGTCCAAACACGCACAAGGGCACCAAAGGCTCGCCAATCTTCCCAACCGCCATCGATGAGAAGAGTCTCGTAGAGGGGGGCAGCGAACAGGATCGCGGTGAGAGCCAGGCATCCGGCAGACTCGACGATGCCCAGTGGCCAGTATCCCATGGCATGGAGAGGGCTGAACGGCAAGGCACCGTCAGGAAGGCGAGCCAGGATAACATATGTCAAGACGGAGCATAATGCGGTGGAGCAAAGAACGGAGGTGATGCGGGTGCGGATGACGACGGGATCATCTCGAGAGAGCGTCGGTGATGGCCGGCTGGCGGGTGATATGTAGAGAGGTAACACGTAGATGACAGTGTAGACAACCTTGGGACCAATGAGTTGGTGACTCCGAAACGAGGCGACCGGAGGGAATTCAGCGAGCGGGTGGGTTCAGTACATACCAGCATTGCGCATGCCGTGAGAGGTTGCAATGACGCCGGTTGCGAGTCGGAAGGGCCGGTGCCGGGCCCGAAACCGAATCTACTGGCGGAAGCCATATGAGCGGTCGGTTCAGGTCCGTCCGTAGCCGTGGAAAGTTGTTGCAGTATGGATGGCCGGGAAATAAGTCGGCGGCTTCATTAACACACACAGCCAGTCTATGGCGGCTTCGGTGCCGAGACAAACGAATGTGCTGCAGCTATTCCCAGCGTAAGACGGTTACCCTCAATGTTCGGACTACAAGGGCCGAGGTTGGTGAGGCACAAAAAGACATCTACCTAGGTAATTAGGTACTAACTCACATTCACAGATAGGTAGGTACTAATCTACCTACCCAGGTCATTAGTATTCAAGACTGCAATGAGGGTGGCCAATCAACTAGGCAGGATGCCTTTGAGTGACCCACATTTTGTTCAGCCTTAGGCTGTCCTCTATAACATCACACACATCATCAGGTACTTTTACCGCCCTTTTACTGGGCTTACACTGAGATATCATGTCAAACAGCTTGCTCAGCCTTGAATAAAGTGGGTAAGGCATCATGTAACCGTTATTGCAGTCCGAATACTAATGTCCTGGAGGTGCAGCCCGCTTACACAGTGTCGCTTCGCATTCCCCCTGCATGCAGCTGGCTACACACTTTAACGCGCGCAACACATGCAGTAATTTGACGCTCGTTTCAGTTCTAAACAACCGCCGCACTTCCGACTTCTTACGTTCCCAGGTTGCAAGCAGCCCAACTCTGCAGGTTACCTGGCAGCGCATCCTAGTTAGTCAGTCAACCAAAATCATCGGTTGCCTCTTAATGTGCTCATAGCCGCCCAGGTGCGGATCTGCTCTCATCCAGTGATTCCTCCTAGGCTAAGACTTCTGCAGCCGCCACCACTTCAGGCCTGTCATTTTGTGGGAAGTGGAACGCCCCGCAAACACCCGTGTTGGAAATAAGACGTTCAGCCTGTCAACATGTGCTAAATTTGTCTCGCCTGCACATTCTAGAATGATAAAAATGTTCAAATTTTTTCTATTTAAAAGTTGGGCTCGGATAGACAGACCGGTGCGGCTGCATGCGCCACGCTGCTTCACTACCAACTACATAGTACGCTCTTGCACCTTTGTTTCGGGGCCGGGAAATTGAGTGCTGCGTTGTCACGAACCTGCAGACTGCAATGTCCATCAACCAATTTCCTTCAGCCCATAACCTATTAGAGGCTTGTGATCGAGAGAGGAACAGACGGCGGAACAACCACATTGCGTATTGAGGACCTTGACCAATCACGAGAGCTAATTCACGTACTAATGGGCGAACGCAAATCTTAGCCATCTGTTGGCAGCATGGGCTCCTCTTGAGGGCTTGGATCGCTGCCGCTGGCCACCCCTTAAACCCGCTTCTGTCTTGCAGGTTCTGAAATTAATCCTTCCTGTCAGGTTGGAACGCCCACCAGTCAGTCGCGCGGGTGCGCAGTATCCGTACACTATACAGGCTTCCCTTGCCTCTCCCATCTCCGCCCACGCGAGAAGGACCAGTTTTTGTTTCCTGGGGCGGGTTGTTGTGATTGGTACTCTGGGCGTCTTGTGCAGGCCCACAACCCATCTCCTCCGACGGGTCAATGACGTTACCTGTCCCGCCGCTGCCTCTCGCAACAAGAAGATAAACAACCTCTGGTGGTCGGACTCGCCTGTCGAAGGCTCAGAGCTGCCCGGTGCTGACGTGAAGATGACCGACGTTTCGGATCTGGACTTACAGTCACGGTAACGGACCACCGAGCACTGAGAACAGATACGGCGCCGTTGAATACGGGGTGCACGTACGTAGCTTGGAGCCGTAATTCTGCGCTAGGCACGAACTTGACTAGCCCACACACTGCGAAAGAGGATTTTATTTTGGGTTGTCTACATAAATCCCGGAGTGAAGGGGGATATACATAGTAAATGCATGCCTCAGAAAGCTTCGCAGTGCTCTCGTCGACAAGACCACATGCGTACTTAATTCTGCCTGCGTAGGTACAGAAACGTGGGGTTATTTGACAAAGGTAGTGCAGGTAAGGCGGAAGCCGGTCCACCAAGATGCCACCTGAATGGAGGTGTCCATTCTCGATGATTTGTTCCTAGTCAAAGGTCACAACTTAAGCCTGGGTGACGAATGAACCTGCGCTGCTACTGCTTCAGATAGGTATGCGCCGTCAAAAGTGAATGAGTCGTTTAGCTGCTAACCCAGCACGTGCCCCCTAAACAGAGTACCCTACCTTAGGTTGTATAGGTACCTGGATAGGTACCTAAGGTAAATGTTACATACACTAGAGGTGGCCCACCCGGCTCAGGGCTGTACTGCACTCACTAAGGATGACACAACACAGTCCTGAGAATTTTGATCTCCACTGTCTTCTGTCTGGCCGGCGTTAACGAACACTGCATCGTGGCCGTCCTCATTGAGGCACCTCGGTAAGGATCAGTGAAGAATGAATGTTTGTACCCATATGCAGTGTACCTATATGCAGGGTGCAGCCTACCTAGACAGAAGAACTTCCCTCCTTCCCGTCTGGCCGCCTGCGCAGAGGGATGACGCACGGCGGTTGGTGCATCGTGTTGCACCAGTCAGGAGAGCCGTACGTGAGGGAGGTGTGATCTAAAGGCTCAGAAGCGCGGTCACCCTGCAACGAACGAACTGATGCCGTGCCCCGTAGGCGTACGTGCTTCTCTGTGTGCCCATACCCACTGTGACTGCCATCACTGCAGCTGGGAAGGAGATGTCAGATCCTTGGGACGTGCTCCATAGTGCATGCAGTCAAGTGTCCATCTGGTATCCGTACGTAGGTATTCAGAAACCAGAATATGGGGACTAAAACGTTGTTGTGCAAAGGAAAGAAGGAGAAATAAACAAAATTGCGCTGTATTGGGATGATGTTTTGCCTCTTGAACAACTCATTGACCTTGCCCAAAGACATTTCTTGAAGGTTTTATAACGGGAGTGACCCTGCCTGCTCCACCGAGGTATCCGCGGGGCCTCCGTCTCATTACCCGGTGCAGGTTTTAGTCAAGTGCTTGCTACTTGTTCACTTATTGTTCTCGGGTCTATCTGAACATTACCGCTGCAACACACGCCGCCATTCTAATCGGCCTCATCTTGCTTTCCTGCCTGCCACTTATTACCTTGTTAGTACGGTAGTGCGGTAGTATGTTGCATCTCAGCCCAGCTCCGCGTGGCTTCTAGTCGTCTTCCTTGGTGGCGCCTGCCTCCGAGCGCTCATGGCCCAGGGTCATCCAGACCTCGTCGTCGTCCACGGCCTGGGGGCTTCCTGGTCGCCGGGCCCCTAAGGTCAGACCTCCCATGGCGACGGCAACACTTGGACGCGATGTTTTTGTTGTTTTCCACCCGTCTCACGAACCACGTCGGCGGCCAAGATGATTCGATGCAGACATTGCAGTTTGATTAAATATCCGTTTCGTCAAAAAGGCCTCGACCCGCCCTCCACCGCAAGCAAAAAAAAACAAAAACACAAGCAACTCATTGACTTCTTTCTCACTGGAACGACAGCAGCAGCCTGATAATTACAACGCAACGGCTCTTGGCCATCTCATCGCGTCCGGCCTGTCATATCGCCCTTCCGTTTCTAGCCCTGGCCGGTACGGTCAAGGTTCCATTTCCTGCAGGCTCCCCCAACCCCCGGCAGCAGCAGGAAAACCGCGTTACGTCCAAGTCTGCGCGTTCGTCGATTGGTGTGCGGGATTCTTGTCTGGTCTAGGTCGCCTGGAAGCAACCCCAACGGTCGAGCCGCCACCATCATCGAACTAACTGCTGGCGCAGGTGCTGGACAGGAGAGGAAGCGTGTGATAGGGAGACGAGGCCATCCAGCCAGTCACACTATTTGGACCGGCCCCAAACCCCGGGCGAAGATAACCGCTTCTAGGTGCATTTCAGTGTGTAGAGCCCGGTCGTGTTTTTGCGCCTGGTACTAGTGCAGCGAGGTCTCCATCAGGTATCTCCAAATCCTTAGGTACGGATACATGCCATACCTACCTCTCTGCGCCTGGTTGGTGCAAACAACCCCGTTATCCATACGACGCAGACTCTCGACCGCCCTTTCCCACTTTCCTGGCCCAACTGGTGTTACCAATCCGGTGGTCTCAGCGCGCTGTAAGGAGTCGGGCCTGCATGAGAGAGACCAGGAGTCCGTCGCCCACCGAAATTGGCCTTTGAAGACCACAACGGAATTCAAAGATTGAGCATTCGACGCCTCGACACGAACACGATACTTTTCGCAAAAGCATTGATCTGCGCAGCATGGTGCCTCTGGAAGGCTAAAGGGTACGTAACGCATATCGTAGCCATACCTGCCTGTCTGCATTACATTCGTACACTATCCATACATTCCACCACAGCCCCTCCCCTGCCTCTTTTGGCTTTCTGCCCTGGTCCGCTTCCACTCCCTCCTCCTTCCTCTCTCTCCCACCCCCGTCGGCGCTCTCCATTACGGGCCTGGCTCACATCACCTTGCCCACCGCTCGAGAGGTACCTTGAGGTAGGTGATTGGGAAGAACAGATAGGCAAGGTAGGTACGGATATCTATGGAGCGAGCAAACTTGTGGCCCTTTTCTCTCCTCTACTTCCTCTCCCCCTTCCTTCCCCCCTTCCCCCGTTCCTCTCTTCCCCTTCGTTCGGCTTCTGCCTCCGGCCGACTAAATTTTGCTCGTCCTCGACGACGTTTTTCTTTCCTTCTGTTGTCTGCTATTACGCTTATCTCGAGGCGCTCCGCCTGTAATAATCATTCCCACCCTCCTTTCTGGCACCCTCGATGCCTAGCGTTTCCTTTCTTCGTTTGCTTCATTCATTCACTCTCGATCATTGCCAATATCTCCATACTTGTAGTATCTCACACGCCTCGTCTCACTTCAGTCACTCACTTTGCCGACTCGCCATATTGGCCGCTACCACTCCATACATATTATATACCAGCATTTCCAACGGACGTACACCTCCCCCGCTCTCTTGCCTGGCTTTAATGAAGAAGAAAATCTCACCTTTGCTGTTACAACACATGCACATCGGCCGACCGATCCGCCTTGGACGACGACAACACTGAGCATCCCCGAGCATCCCGCCTCCGACGACTTCCAACGGCTGTTCAAGGCCCCCGACTCGACCAAGCCAGCTCCGAACCGCCTCCGAATTGTGTCGCTGGGACAACCTTCACTGCTTCCATTTTACCTTGACTTGCGTACGACTCTTGGGCTCCCGGGAAGCTCCGAACCCCCATGAAGGGAAATTGAGACAGCCGAAAGCACAGACCGGCCAGCTGCCATCCGTCTCTCTGTCGCCGTGCTGGTCCCGGCAAGTCAGCCACGCCGGGCACATCCTCCTTGCGCTAGGCCCCCGTTTCCTCTTCCGGCCTTGCTTGTCAATCCCGTGCATCGCCGGTACTCTATGGCCCGGAGCTCCTTTGCCGAAGAAGACAGTCCGCCTCCACACGCCCGCCCATCTTCCCTGAAACCCTTCATCCGCTCCGCTCCGACTAAGGCCACCCACGTGCCTGGCTGAGCATGTCCGGGTCCGGGTCCGGGAGCCCCTCTCGGGGAAGCCCCTCCCGGTCCCAACGAAGGCCGCTACACGAGCGTTCCAAGTCGCAGTCCAACTCCCTTGCCATTCGCATCGTCCCTTACAGTCCACCCCGCCCAAGCGGCAAAAACCGCGATTCCACCGCGTCAGCTTCATCGTCACGTACCCCGACGTCCACGTCAGCTCTACTCTCTCCCAACCCATCGGGTCACAGCCACGCAGGTTCATCATGGGCCGACGACCGCTCCGCGAGCCGTGCTAGCGACCTTTATTCTCATCGACGCTCTTATTCTTCCAGCACTCTAACGTCTGTATTGTCGCCAGCCTCGTCCACCTTCCCATTGGTTGCCGCCAAGGACTATCGTGTTTCAGGCTCGAAACTCCGATCCGACTCCTTGCCCGGCGACGAGTCGTCTCCCACCACCCCTATCCCTACCACTCCACCTCATCAGACTGATATTTCCCGCGTTAATGCGCGATCCCGGTCCTCTCAGCGCAACGAGGACGACGAGCCTGTCACACCCTCAGCAAAGCGCCCCTTGTCTCGCCGCCGCAATCTCATCGCCCTGAACGCTGATGGCAAGACATTCTCCCTTTTGCCCCAGGGGCAGCGGGCCGCAATCCACGAAGACCACGGCTCATCTTCCAGGGCCCCTACCTTGTCACTGTCTACCACGACTTCGCATGAACGCCTTTCGGACGCTTTCAGTGAAGGCTGTCCCAGCTCAACACTAACTTCACTTCCGGACCGAAGCTTTTTATCCACTCTAACTCCGGCATCCTCGACCACGCAGTTAGCCGGTGATCATACTACCAGCACAGCCGGCTCCTCCTCGTCCCCTTGGAATTATCGAATGGTGGGCGGCCTTCGCAAGGTTCCTAACACTCCCGACCTCAAGCAAAAGCAAAGGTCGACACTCCTTCACCCTGGACTCGAACAGACCACAACCTACCCGCCGTCTCCATCTGGCGTTCGACTCGCGCCGCTGCCCGAGGCGCCTGCTGCTGATTCGTCTCCATCCTCGGACCCCCACGACTTGCAGACCAAGACCTCCTTCCAGTCGACCGTCACCGCATCAACGACATCGGAGAAGACGAACTACAAAGTATACGCCTCTAATTCCCCCCCCGCGACCGATACCGAGAGTGTGCTCCATGCACCGTCGACGACCTCAGAGACGACGAACTACAACTTGCACGGTTCCAGTTCGCCTCCTTCGCCCGAGAGAGAGGAGTCGGCGCAGCCGCCATCGTCGAGCCACTCGAACTACGTTGTCCTCGGCCGATCCTCCCCCCCCGAGCCATCATCTGCCGAGAGAAGTCCGCCAAAGACAGCCGACAGCGAACAGAACTACGTACTGCACGGCGCTTCGTCTCCGGCGCCATCGTCTCTAGCCTCCAGCCGCCGTTCTCGGGTCCGTCCAGAGTACTCGCAAGAAAGTCTCTTGGTGGCACCACTTAAGCCCCACAAAACGAAGAAGAGATCTAACGAAAGATTTGGTTATTATAAGTCACGGTCTAGAGATTCCCTACGGCGCGCAGCATCGGTCAAATCAATCTCCAGTGCCCTCACTCTCGAAGCCGCACAAAGTTTCCTAGCTTCCCCTGCGGCTTTTTATCGATCACGCGTACTGGCCAGCCAGTCTGGACGGCAGCCAGAGACCAAAGTTGCGCCGACCGTAACCCCCGCCATTCCTGTCGTACCTGTCGCCCCTGTTGCGTCTGCAGCATCACACATGAACCCCCATCCGCACCAATGGAGCTCACAATTGTCCACCGTTATCTCAGAGAGTGAGGGGGAAAGCGAGCCTCCGTCCCGATCCGTGTCTCCTTGGTCGGCGCCTGGGAGACGGGGCAGTATGCCCCTGAGCAGCCACAGCCGGCAGATGCTCAGCATATCGTCGTCCCTGGCTGCCAATGAAGAGCGTTCATTGTCACACTCACGATCATTTGCCGACTCTCTTGAACGCCCTCAAGCAACGCACAGTCGAGGAAACACCCTCCGGATGGTCAGCGATCAAGACGAGCATGGTGATGGGCTAACAGAATTGCAACAACTCCACCAACGTCCCTCGCGAACTCGTCTTTCTGGCTTTTTTTCAAGCTCGTCTTCCGATCGTAATCTTCACTCCTCGGGTAGTTCGCGCGCCAACAGTCTCAACTCGACGTCGATTCCAACCTGGGCCAAGTAAGCGACCATGTCTTTTTTCCAGCAGGAAAAGACGCCACTTAATATCCATGCCGCTTGCTGACTTGTCCACTTGTAGGTTTTATTATGGAAGTGGAGAACGCAGGTTTCTCGCCAGCTCGGGGGATTCATTAATGTCAGATCCTAACGACAGCCGACCACCAAGCTCGTTCCATAGCCATCCCCCCAGTGTCGACCAGCTCTCGGTGAATATTTACAACCAACGGCGACGGCCGCGAGAAGTCAATGCCGCCAACCCCCGACCGCTGTCGGACGCAGGGTCCATGGAGATTAGCCCGGCGCCCTTACAAGACAACCAAGTGCGCACCGGGCTGCGGAAAAAGACTTCCAGTATCTGGTCACCCCACTTACGGCGGGATCAGCGAGCTGGCCATTACAGCATCTGGGAACCACCCTCGATGACTTGGTCCGCAGAAAGTAGCATTCTAGGCAAGCGGAACATGCAAGTCACAATGTTCGCCATCGGGTTCATCCTGCCAATCGGTGAGTCGGTCCCATTTCTCGGAACTGTGCGAGAGGTATAGTGGCTAACTACCAATAGCATGGATGATCGCTGCCTTTCTCCCGCTCCCCCCTGACCCGCAAGCCGAGATGGCGGAGCGCGACCCTCGATCAGTCCTTCTACACCAAGAAAGCGACCTTCCTAGAAGGATCTCAGCAATCGATGAAACCCTGTTCCAAAGCGCCCGGTGGTGGCGTGCACTTAATCGGTACATGTCTGTCATCGGGTTATTGGTCGTCGGTGCCATCGCTGCCCTCGTTATCGTGGGCGTCAAACAGGGCTGGGGCCAAATGGCTTAGCACCCCGATCGCGCCTCTGGCATCATCTATGAGCGTTTTCAAATACGTCTTCGTTCCCATCATCTCAGCGCATCAGAATCATGAATTAGGACCTGGTCTTCCGGCGACGGTCTAACGAATCTACGACGGCAGTTTTCATCATACACATAGACGCATGCACTTACGACTCTTTTCTCTTTCTCGTTCATCGGCACCATGGTCTTTCTTACCATATCCAGCATCATGGCCCGGCAGGAAGATAGACGTTGTTCATTTCTTTTCCTTGATATCTTCCTAGAGGGTTTCTGCCGGCAACGATTGCTGTGGAACATAAACTACTGTATATGTGCAACAGGACCAAAAGCAATCACACACATGCCGATGGCTTTGACGGACGGTTTTTTTTTTTTTTTTGTGTACATATTCCCACTGGGCGACTGAGACTTGATTGACGATACCCCCCTTGGCCTTACAATGGAGTCAGCTTGCCGGAAACAGTGCTGTGGCCAGTTGGTAAGGATGAAGCCTAGCCTATACTTCTCGCTGTTGTGGGATATAGACATTTCAGAATGGTCTAGTTTCACATCCATATAGCCCGCAATGTCTAATGAGCCCCTCGAGGGCTACTTCCAATACCTACCACTCACTCACGATCTTTTATCGTCTGGAACCGCTTCAAGTTACAACAACGCTTGCTTGATGATCTGTACCCATTCCATGCATGAAGCAACATGTGCCGGCACGCGAGTAGGGCATCATTGACTACCTGGGTCGCAGGAGCGCCAGTATAATACAACCATCGATGCTCACTCAGGTAGCCTTCTTCCTTTGCCTGGCCTCCACCTCGGCCTTGATTTCCTCCATGGCCTCGTCTATCTCTCGCTGGGGATCCGCCGACACGCCCAAAACGGGCTCTCGACCTGAGAGACTGTCTTGGCTCAGGGTCCGCGTGAGTTTGGCGCCAGCTTTGCCTTGCCGTTGCTCGAGTTGCTTTTTCAGCATTTGCTTGGCGGGCGAGGCAAAGAAGGCCATGGACAGCATAGTGCCCACGATGGTGTAGAAATAGACGCGGGCCCACGCCTGCACCGACCCCGAGAACTCAAGAATGAGAAAGGGGGCGACAGCAAACGACATGCCCACCTGCGTGACGAAATACGAGAGGATGTCGTAGTAGATCTTATTAGAGGTGGGCGCGCCACTATTGGGATCGATGAAAAAGGCTCGCAAGTAGCGGCGATAATCTACCACATAGTTAGCCCATCGTGTAATCAAACCGGGCCGGCCTCGTGCGGCACACAAAGGTGCACTTACTTTTGGCCACCGTTTGGATAAAGCTGGCAAGAATGAAGCTCATGTAGTAGCCGGGGTAGAAGCCGTGCCACAGAGCGCTGGTGCTGAAGGTAGCAAGGCTTGCACGGAAACCAGGCTTCTTCCCCCTCGGCGTGACCCTCAGATAGATGTAATTCCTCAGCCAGTTGTTGGTGTTCATATTCCAGTTACCGAGATAGGCACGGGTGTTTTGAGCCGTCTCGACGCCCCAAGGATTGATATTTTGCAGCCTGTTCCACGACACCTTGCCGGTGACAGGATCGACGCCATTGTAGCCCAAGCCAGCCAGAATGCAAGCGCCCTCTGTCAAGCACCAAACACCGTAGTACTTCAAACGAGCGGTGAAACCAGCCATGTGAAGAATCCAAATTCTGTGAAGAAAACCGTGGTCCATGTAGGAGGGGCTTGTCAAATAGGTGATTGGATAGAGGTTGGAAAGGAACATAAAAAGACCGATCCAACCAAGGCCGCTGGCAGCCTTCAAGGTAGCGGGCGTGCCACTGCGAGGAATCTTTCTCTTCTTCCTCACGGGAGGCGCTTTCGACGGGTCAACCTGGGCGGGGAGGTTGAACATTGTTGTGTCGATCCATTTGCGGTAATCGATATAGTCGAACGCAGGCCCAGCGAAGAGGGAGGGAAAGAAGAGAACGTAACCTGCATAGTCCAGGAGACCAGGAAGATCGACCAGCCTCCTTTCTTTCTGGTAATCAGATAGCTGATCTTCTGGGAGCTGGCCATCGGCCACATTCCAGCAGAATGCGCTCAACTTCATGAGAAGGACCATCTGGGCACCCGTGATATCGACAGAGGAGGGATTGTTGGCAACTTGACGGGCGATATGGTTGATGGACATGTGGCCCATGAGGAAACCGAAGCCAATCCACGGCATGAAGGGGCTAGTGCGCATGTACTTGGCAATGCAGTAGACGCTCACGGAAGCGATGGCGAGAGTGCGCACACCGTCCCACAGGTCGAAGAGACCGACTAGGTAGAAGGTGGAGGTGCTGTTTGCGAGTCGTAAAGTATCAGCCATGAGGAGCGAGCAGCGGGACAGGAAGTCGAAATCGACGAAGAAGCAACATACCATATTATAAAGAGGTTCTTCTGATCGGGTCTAGCATCAGGAATTCGCTTGAGGAGGCCAGCTAAAGGGTATGATATGAGGAACGAGAAGACAAGTTTGACTATAGAAGAAGTATCGTCAGCAACGGGGCTGTGTCTAGGTCATCGTTCGCGGAGATCAGTTTGACTCTTTTTTTGTGATCGAAATGGATAGGTGTGATCGAAATGGATAGGAAAGACCAACGTTCGTCGGAAGATGCGCCGAGGCGCAGTGCGAGGAGCTCGAAGGCTATGGAGTCGAGCAGGGTTAGCAAGGCGTCCGAAAAGTCGTAAAAGAGAATAGAGTGGTTTGCAAGGGTTTTGCCAGAGAGGCTGTATTACATACGCTTGCTGATAAAGGGCAGCATATTGGCAGATTGCTGTTGCCACCACGACTGCTATAGAGCTGATTGCACGAGGGTGAAGCGCAAGGCTGGTCTGCAACAAGAACAAGTGGTTGGATTCCACTCAAGCCATAGCTCTGGAAAGACGGCGAAGGGCGACAGGGAAGTCCGAGGAGTGGAGGCTCGGAGGGTTGAGGTTGCGCCGAAGGCAGTGGGAACGGAGTGGATGATGGTGGTGTTGGTGGTGGTGGTGGCGACGTCTTGTTCTCGTCTTATTTTACGACTGGATGCTAGACTCCGGATGATGGAAAGAAGAAAAGGCTAATGCTAACACAAGATAGATAGGGCGCACAGCAAAGGGAACTGCAGGTCGCTCTAAGTAAAGGTATCTGTATAGAAAAGTTAATAGCAGACGAGGGTCTCAAATTGGCACGTGAACGGTGAGACATGAACGGTGAGACGGGATGGTTGGCGATGGGACGGGACGGGATTTCAACGTCAGGTGGGCCTCCGAGCGGGTGGGTCCCCACCGAATGTCACCGGTACTAAACTTGATGTGCTGGTGTGCCTCCCTCCTAAAGCAGGGTGATATGCTATTGCTTTCCCCCTGCAAAAGGGTAGCATAGGCTTTTTGCAGAATAACCTGTTGCCATGTCACTGCTTGTCGGCTGAATGACTCTAGATAGATGAAGTATTATAGGTACAAAAGTGGTAACGTTGCAAAAAGCCTTGTGTGTAGATCACCTTTGCTTGCCCCTGGGACGTTGTTGCCTTTGTTGGGCCACGAAAACCTGCATTCAGGCAACTGAGTTCTAATTCGTCAAGCATGTCAACGAAGCAGCAACCACCCCCAACCACCCCCAACCAAGTAAACTTGTGATGTACCACAAACAGCAAAGTACTGATGGCAAAACAGTTCCAAGTTTTGGATGGTAAGGTCATGCATGGCTTTACTATGTCTAACTAGTCGCACTTCTAGTGTAGTGGAAAAGTCGGTACGTTGGGTGCCCCGCAAAGCAGGTAGCGCATCTCAACCAAATGTCTCTTGTTGAATTGAGTCGTGTCGTTCAATCCCCCTTACACCCAGCTGTAACTCAACTCAACATTCATTCCCTGCTACTACTCCCTTGGGCGAATTTGCGTTACGATCGCTGGGGTAAGGAACCTGAATATGAATCATGACATTAAAGGAATACTACCATAAAGGCGTCGCTACCGTATCTCGTCTTGAACAAATGAGAACCTCATTATGAGCTATTGCAATACCCCATTCCATGTCGTGCCATCATGTGCCTCTTCCTCTGTATTCTCCATGCCATGTAAGCCCTAACCGCATGAATACATTACTGTACAACAGACTGCTTTATTTTCTCAAGTTAAGCAGAAGAAACCGTCACGTGACCCAGCCATGCGAGTTGTTTCACAGTGAGCGTTCAGCATCTGGACCATTGTCCAAGATAAATTATAGAAACGTATGTTATCAGGAAACCACAAATGTTCTTCTAGACATCTGATAGCGCACACTGGACTTTGTCCTGTCTCTCCAACATCATCAGAGTTGCCTGGCACTCGCTTGCTTACTTGTTGGCATCCCTGTTGCTTTGGGCACTCGCGCTCATGGGTTGTGTCGTCGGCAAGGACATCTTGGAAGCCTCAGTCTGTCGAATCTTGGCCCATGCATAAACAATTCCGCTGACAAATCCAATGACGATGGCTGATACACTGCCAAAGGTGACAGGTGCATCAAAGAAAACGAGACCACTGAGGGCAATAGGAAGCTTGTTGAGAGCACCGACTACCGAGTAGGTCGTCGACGACGTCACTCGAATGCACCATGCCGAACAGTACGAGATGAAGACGGCGCACAAGCCGGAGTAGATCATGCCGATGAAAAGGCTGTTGCGGGTCTCAACGGGGAAGTTTTTTTGGATGTTCGCCGATGACCAATCCTCCGCCACAAGGGTGCAGACGATGAGGACGGGAATGGTCAACAAGTTGTTGTAGAACATGGCTGCGTCATCCTCTTGTCAGCAAGTCATTCCAAACAGCGATGCAACCGTAGGAAGTCCATTGCGACTCACTATCCCAGTCCTTGAAGTTCATCTTCTTGATGACCTTGCGCATGCTCAGCAGATACGCTGCTGTGCAGCACACGTTCATGCCCATCCAAGCATACCCGGCGTTAAGGGTCGAAACGGCGGCCGAAGCCTCGGCCGTCTGGAAGCCACCGCCCAATGCATGTGCAACATCTGCCCATGCGGCCACGACAGAACTAAGAACCATCAAGCCGAAAGAGAGCAGAGCAAGGGGGCTGACACTGCCGCCGAACCACAACACCTCGCCGTACGCAATAACAATGATGGTAAGGTTCTTGAAAATGGTGTAGACGGGTACGGAGAGGAACTGCAAGGCCTTGGTACCAGTGTATATCATGCCGACCAGAAGTAGAGAGACGGGGAACCCTGCAGAGAAGTGTAAGTGTCGGGCGGTGCGTGAGGTTACGTTAAGTTCATGACCAACATTTCTTTGCCTTGTCGGTGTCGAAGGGAGCCAGGTTCGTAATCATCCCGAGGTTTTTGCACACGGCGATGGTAAGGATACAAACGACGGACTGTGGACATTCTAGCGTTAGTAGATGGTGACAGGCTGGGGGGTTGTGCAGCGGATACGCACCTGGACGGCGAGATACAAGAAGTTCAAGTTCCAGAACTGGCCGGAGACGACGTACTTGTTGACGACCGTCATACTGATGGAGGAGAGGCAGTAGGCGAGAATGGCGATACCCGGGCTGTTGTCGATTTTGCTAATTGGTGAAGCAAGCGCAGGCCTCGGCCTTGGAGGGGGTCGAGATAGGAAGCCATCCTTCTCGCCGAACGACTCTGAGCTACGAAGCTCGTAGTCCTCGTTCTTTTTGTCCGACATTTTTGTTGATTGGGACGGAATCGCCGTATGAATTCGGACCTTGGCGAGTGAAGTAAGCTGGCTTCAACGACGATGGCTGGGTTCGGGCTTGATCGGATACGATTCGAATGCGCCAGACTCGATTGAAAGGGCTAGTCCGTCACTGGTAGGTAACAAGGAGCGATGATGTATCGATTCCCTTGACGTTCTCCAGAAGCCTTTTCCCTTCTACACGTTTGATCGCAACAGAGGAGGCGAAGTCCGTTGGTGCTGGGAGACTCGAAGGGAGGAAGAAGAGAAAATGAGGTAAAGGGGGCGTATGACAGAGAGAAGGGGATGGGACACCTGTATTCGCGAGCGGGCGGAACGGTAACGCAGGGGAACACGCGTGCACCTATCAAGGGTCTCGGAATTTCATGCCAAATTGCTTTAGTGCCAGGTGGAGAAATTTTGGGTACGTAAGCCGCAGTCCCACGGTCCAGCCAAGGGAGGGATGAAAAGCAAGGGACTTTACTAAATGCACCCTACAGTATCCGTACGGGCAAGTATTTAGTAGGTATTAGGACGGCACGACGGATGGCCACTACGGCTGTTCGCTTCAGCAGGACAGCACCACCACGCGTAAATCAGGGACTCATTAACTGCGTATCGTTTGTCGGTCACGCTTAATCGTCGCTGAGCCTGCACAGAAACATAGTGCGATAGGTCACATCTTGTTCTGCAGTCTTCAACTCTTACATCTCCTGGCTAGGCGCGTCTTGCCCCGAATCAGCCATGTTCTCGTCATGGTCTGGTTTGCTGTCCTTTCCTCCGCCCTCACCACCCGCTTCTGCTATAGAAGGAAAGTTCAGATGCTTCCAGTCCTCCAACTCTTCTGTAACGGACCGCAACCTATCGCGGATACTCTCAATGGCATAGCTTCCCAGGAGTAACCGCAGCGGAGGATACGAGCAGTGGGCCAGCTGCCAGACAAGCTCAGCGCACTTGACGGCACTCGTCGGCTGGCGGTCGCCGAGCCATTGGACCATTCTCTTGGCATGCAGTGCTGGTGATGTTGCTTGCGCGTAGGCCTCGCTTGCTGGTTTGATAAGAAAGTGGCCCCAGGTAGGCAGCGGGGTTGCCAAGGTGTCGGGCTCATCCCTGCGGACGAATCCGGGCTCCACGAGGGTCGCCTTGACGTTGAACGAATCCGTTTCGTAGAGCATAGCCTCTATCAGCCCTTCGACGGCATATTTGGTGGCACAATACGGACCAAGGCCAGGAACCCCCAGTGCCCCAGACGTCGAGCTGAAGATGAGATAGCGGCCGCCGTTCTGCTTGCGGAAATAGGGCAATGTAGCTTGGATGATGTTGAGAGTGCCCATGAAATTCGTCTCAAACTGGTTCCGAATCTCGTGCTCGTCCTGGTCCTCGCATGCACCTATGACGCCGTAGCCGGAGCAGTTGGCGACCACGTCAACGCGCTGGAATCGCTCTAACGTCCGGCCAATCGCGCGCGCCACTGAGTCTTTCGAGCGCACATCACATAGTAGCCCCAGGTAATTGTCTTTGTCTTGGCAAGCTGCCATATCCTCGAGGCTCGTCTCGAAGACTCGTCCCACGGACGAGACAATATCTCCTTTAGACAAGGCGGACTTCACGAGGGATCTGCCCATATGGCCCGTTCCACCAAACACCTGTAACAACAAAATTAACATCAACAATCCAAAGAAGATGCAGGGTTTCCATCTCCGTGACTTACCACCCATACCAACTGCTTTCTCTCGCTGTCGGGCTGGGGCGGATCGCAACTAGCTGGTAGCTGGAGCTTTGCTTTTGTAACCACTTCCACAGTAGACTGAGCCGCGCTGTCTCCACTAGAGACTTCCATGTCGCTGGATAACGAGAATATTTATTTGTCCGGCAGTAGAAAGGGCTTGGTAAGTCGCACTCAGGTTGTATCGTGGATCAGCTTCCGCAGTCTCCTCTACTTGGAGGCTACTCTACTGTTGCAGTCTGGGAAAGCGGTCGACAAGATGGACAGGTACCTGACTTTGTATAGGCTGTGCGAGTGGCTTATCACACTAACTGCGATGGATGCCAAAACAAATAGGAACAGCGAGTCTGCGGAGACGGGCGAGAATTTAAAAACAATTGAGCCGTGGGTTATGCGCGTAGTCTGAGGACTGTGCAGTGCGAAGAGTGGGTGCGAGGTAGCTGGTGGCCTATTAATACTGCGATGCGACAGAATGTGAAATTGGACTATTGACATTGGTTGACTGGTCCTGCCAATGCCCGATCATTAACATATGGGCTTCAAATAATTACCACTAGACGATCTGTGCCGAACAACGCAGCAAGTGTCTGTACTTTCTCTCTCTTCACGCCAGTGCCTGTATCCGTATCCGTACTAGAGTCTAAGTTGCACCCCTTGGTAAGTGGGGGAGGGGGTGCGGGTGCTGTATGATACCTATCATACCTACCCCGTACCTATCCACGTTATCTTACCAAGATAGGCCAAAAGTTACCCATTGACTAAATTTTTGCATCATAATATATGCAGAAAAGCCGAGTAATCAAGTAAGGAAGGCCGTCGAGGGACTATGCTTCTGTTTTCGTCGCTACCTTATCTGCACATACCTGAGGTCACACTAAAGGGTCAACCACCTTGGTGGGCTGACGGAGCTATTGTTGCGCCCGAAGTTACTACAACCTGGGACTGTATCCGTACCTATGTAAGATTTCATCCCCAGCAGACATAGGTGGTAGGTAGTTAAGCGGTCTATGACTCTAACCCCTCCCACGCCACATGCTTCGCAGCTGGCAGGTAGGCCTGTCCCAATAATCTCGACACGGCACATGTCTTAAACGAATGGGGATGAACGAGCAGCAGTGAGCTAGAATGCTAATAAGAAAGAAAGAAACAGATGCATTAGGCACTTTCAATAATTTCATACACGGTGTCCATCTGTAGCGGTTAAATTGACCTGATTGGCACAGGTTCAATCATGCAGAAATCTCACTCTCAAGGTACTGCTGAACGTATTCCTTTCTGTGCGGGTTCACGTCTAGATCGGTGGTCCTGTTTAGAGGTGTCCACTTGGGCTCGTCCTTGAAGAGCCTCATCGCTTTGATGTACTGCTTGCAGTCAGCCAGGGCTCCCTCAATCAATGGGTGCCGCTCACGTTAGACTCGTCCGTGGTGAATCGGTGGTAAATGCCGGCGGGCAGGATGATCAAATCGTCCTGTCCATAGTTAGTCGGCCTGCTGCACGTATTTGATATGCGATCATCCACCTTTTCCACGTGAATGCGAATCCACGCGTCATCAACGTCCCTCACGTCGAAATAGCCATGACCATCGCGAACAAAGCGAATCTCCTCATCTTCGTGCAGATGCTCGTGAAAGAACGACTTGACTTTATCTTCGTAGACATCACCCATCTTCTCCGGCGAGACGACAATCTCGTCTCTGTTTCTATAGCCACGTTCGGACGCAAGTTGGTTGACGCCGTCGAGGTCGGGGATTCGGTGATAGAATACACCAAGCTTCTTCAGCTCGTCGATAGTGACTACCTTGCCCGAGTCATGCGCCAGGCGCTGGTCACCCTGTTGTATTGCGGATGGTCAGCAACAACGTCGCTAATAAGATCGGAGCAAGCCATTCTATTGACCGGTTCGTTGGCTGCTCTTCAAGACTTACATCGAGGTTGTCGTACCAATACGCTTTCATATTGGGTAGTCGGTATCTTGTCGCAAAGGTTTAAGGTTTCGTATCTGGAAGCACGCATTAAATCAGGTTATTGAGCGTTAGAAGAACGGGCTACTGACAGAGGGGTACTCTGGACTTGGATCAGCCGACGATACTAAGCCCGTTCTTATGCGTACGTGTGAAAGTAGCTGTAGTATTACTCTGTACGGATAGACAAGATGCTAACTTTTTAAAATGACGCAATTGGCTTTGTTCATCGCAGGTGGGGTCATAAGATTGTGCCAATCCAAATGCGCACCACATTGCTTCACCCCTCGTCCAATCTTCAGCAGCTTTCTCGATAGCACGTGGGGTCATTTTCAGCCTGCCAAAATCAGGCCGGCGTCAAATAGCGATTGACAATCTCAGCCAAGCCGGGGCTTTTGAGCACCATAGTCCCCAAGATCTGCAGACTCAGTGGACAAACAACCAAAGTACAATAACTCGCAAAAATATGTCCTCATTTGCTTCACAGACGCTGGCAGTAGCCTGGAAAATCCTCAACACATTGCGGGAAAGATGGAGGCGCATGATGTATGTAGATTGAACTTAGGTAGTAGCGGTGCTTATTAGAGCCATGGACTGCGGCACACTCCAAGTCAGCTCTACCTACACGATAAGGCACGTTTGCCAGGGCGCTATGTGCAAGGTGAAATGTTGATGCAAATGAGGAAGTCGAAGAATCGCGACAATGCTGACCGGAACGCCGAACCCATGCCAAAGTTAATAATCCCACTGTTTTTCGTGCGTGCGTGTGCTTTTTGAAAGGCACGAGGACATCTTCTCATCGAACGTCAGGGGCGAGCTCTGGTCCACCAGCGACAACAATATCGTTGTTGATGCCATCCGACGTTTCTTCCGTGGGCCGCCGCTCGAAAAGTCTTCTCCACCAACTTGGGGGATCGAATGGACGCGAGCCGTTGTGCAAGGGCGGGTACACGTCGGAGAAGAAGTACCAAATGTGCCCAATGACAACACCCATAATCTCGTCCTTGGGAATAGAACCATGCAGAACGAGACTGAAAGCCATGAGAACCCAAGGAAGGTAAGGGGCGGTGAAGACCAGCAAGCCTAGAAAGCTGAGTCTCGTATCGGGGTTGCGTCGCGACCAGATGTAGACGAGGGTGGACGACAGAGGATGGCCGAGAAATGGCATCGAGACCAGTGGCGAGAGAAGTAGAAGACTCGTCATAGAGTAAATGAGCAACCACGAGAAGTGAGCCGGTGAACGACCGGAGGATTCTTCGAGCAAACGGGCGTAACGTTGAAGAAAGTAAACGTGGAACAGGAGATCGAGCGAAAAGGGACCGAAGTAGAGAAAGGTGGTCAGAAGACGCCAGTACTGCAGTGCAAGTCAGGATATAATCGTCTCGCGTTGTTGGGAAACAGGCATCGCGGATTGACCGTCGTATGGGAGGAGACAAGAGGCAGCGGATGGGTCGGAAGCAGAGACGAAAGGGACGAACCTGTGATTTCGCGAAGACAGCACGAAAGCTGTAGAAGAGCTGAAAGGGGGTAACCATCTGGCACTGGACGAGTGCACTGGTGAGGACGGTAGCCGTCGTCCACCATCGGGTGCATATGGGCATCTCCCAGAACCACGTCTCGAGAGGGAACCTGCCCCCGTCACCCATCATCTGATCCATGCCGTGTACTGAACTGTCTGAGTGGTGCTTCAGAGGAAGAGAGCGGGAAGCGAGGCAGCTGCGCTCATTCCCGGCGATCGAGACACGTAAGGATAGTGTATTTCTGCGGCCTGCAGAGGAGATGTCGTCGATGAGGGTTGCGAAAGAAAGGTGGTACGCAAGGGACGACGTCTTTTGATGTTGTTTGTGGAGAAGGTGTAGCTCAATGACACCAGGTGGGATTACGTTGCTATCGGATGGAAGTTGTATTCCGTGTCAATGAGAACGGATGGATAAAATGGTTGCTAGCCAGAATGCTTGATCGGAACCCTCTCGAGAACGAGACGAGCAGCTAGGTGGAGGATTAGCGGTTGGATGAGGCAGCAAGAAAGTAAATAGGTCGTCCGGTGAGAGGTGGCCTTTGGTGCCAAAGTCCAGTGCATTGCGGGTCGGATATGTACTTGTTACATCTGCCGCGACTACTCTGTACAAATCGATAAGATCCTGCCCGTTGTGTTAAGGCCAGCTGGCGACTGATGACGCTGCAGGGCGAGGGGTACCTAAGGCCGTTATTGCTGACGTCCACTACCTCGTTCGACAAAGGCCCAATCGAATAGGTGCACAGGACAGCCTTGCAGGTCTTGCGTATCCGTACGGACTCTTGTTATCCATGATCCTAGGCAGTCAAGGGTCAGCCATTTCACAGTGCGGGAACATGCATGACGCTTAATCATTTTCACGGTACGGATAGATGTAAGGATAGATTCAATGGGCACGCGAAAGCTACGCGAGAAATCGCGCTTGCCAGCTGCCCCTGGTCGCAAACCCGAAAACCCGAGGGGCTGGTAAGTCTAATGGACTGACTAGTATTAGTTCCCAAGTTCGCTCTGCCATGCCCGTGCCTGACTTTGTTTCCAACCGGCGTTGTCGTCGCAAATTGATTCTTCAACCTGATTTTGCAGCTTGCCATTACTTTCTAAGTACAAAGATCAATCGACATCCTCTATGTACCTCTGCGCTGCCGCCGCCCTGGTCTTCGCCGAGGCTTCCTTCCATCGACTCGATCGTCGCTTGCTTGAAATCCACCCCGCCGGCGCTTATTGCGTCCTTCGATAAAAGCATCATTCCATCTCCGCTATCTCGAGACTGAGATATTGTTCCATTGAAGCCTGCGCAAAGATATTTGCGGCCGCAGATACGCACCACGAGGCCGACGAGCTTTTGCTGCTGCCATGCCTCCTAGGAAGAGACAGTCGGACGCTTCACGTCGAAAGTCGCGCCAAAGTGATGTACAACGTAAGACACCCGATGACCATGGCCACCAAGGCAAGACTCTGACCACTGTACAGCTGGTGACCCGATTCCTAACCGAGGCAAGCGACGCTACAGACCCGGCACAGTTGCTCTCAGGGAAATCCGAAAATACCAAAGCGGCACCCAGCTTCTTCTGCGTCAGCTTCCTTTCTCTCGACTTGTACGCGCCACCACCATTACTCGTCGACAAAAGCCTCTGCTGACTTTCCTCTAGGTCCGCGAAATTGCCGAGTCGGTGAGACCCCGGGGAGAGGCGATGCGGTGGCAGTCACAAGCGATACAGGCACTTCAAGAAGCCGCCGAGGCTTTCTTGGTTCACCTGTTTGAAGATACCAACCTCTGCGCTATCCACGCCAAGAGAGTGACCATTATGCAAAAGGATATTCAGCTTGCCAGGCGCATTCGGGGCGTCTGGGGTGGATTGGGTTGATTTCGTTAGGCACGGACCTACAAGGCGAGAGAAGTTCGTGCGCGGTTACCATGAGCCACTTGATTCCTTATCATTGCTGTACAAATACCCAGGTCATTGGTGGCGGTGGTTGGGTCCGGAGTCCAAGGTGTTGGTGGTATTTTGTTCTTGTATTTTTTCTGCTCCAACTCGATTGAATGTAGGGACCTGGACGCAGTCATTTACTGTAGTAATGCGCGAAGCGAGAGGACCACTCTTGATGGCTGATGATGTCGAAGGGACATTCCACTGCGTTGCCAGAGGAGTGATGATGACCAGGCGCATTAACAGCACTAGATTCCAGTGCAGTCGGTGAATTTGGTTCTCTTACAATCTCAAACGTCCCATCGAGGAACACTGGGAGCCGAGTATTTACTGCTACTACCCGGGTACGCATCTGCCCTTTTAGTTGCTGCATCCATAGCCTAATGCCTACCTACCCAGTTGCTAGCTTCAAGCTCTGAGCAACGAGGCCGGCAGGCTCCTTACGCCAGTAGGACCCAAGATATTGATATACATAAGTCACATAGGTATAGCTAAGCTAGACCCCCTAACCCCTAATACCCTATATCAACCGATTGCCTAACTGCAGCATTTTTCCCCCTTTATTAATACTATACCTAACTTCACCTACTTATTAATTTAATTAAGCAAATTAAATTAAATATTTCTAAAATTATAAATATATCTACTATAGAGAAATATACCCCTAAGTATCTCTAAAGCGCTATTAATAGTATTTAATATATAATTAGCGTAAAGAAAGTAGCTAAGTAATATAGTATACCCTACTTAATACTTTATAGTAAGATTAATAGATCTATTAGTAATATAGCTATAAAAGAAGACTTCTAAAGAATTACTAATAGTTAGGAGAAGAACCTTACTTCTTAAATACTTATCTAAGGTTAACTAAGTTTTATACTAACTTATTCTTATATATAAAGCTTTATTACTAATATTATAGTTATTACTAGAGATATAAGACTACTAAGAAAGAAGTAGATAGAAAGGTTTCTAAAAAGAAATCCTATTATTAAGACTCTTAAAGCTAAGAAGAATAACTATAAGTATATTAAGTTAATTACTATTAATACTATTTAAAAGTTTTTTAATATTTTAGCTATCTTAGAGGTCTATTAGATACTTAAGAGTCTTAGATAGAATATAAATAAGACTAGTATTATTAAAAGGGTCTAAAAGGATAGTTTAGTACTAAGATACTTTAGAAAGCTTTCGATCTTTATTTAAAGCTTAGAAAGATATACTTAGACCTTAACTATTAAGTATATCTTAGTAGAGGGTAGATACCTCCCTAATCTTATTATCTTCAAAGGTAAAACTATTTAGTATTAATAGTTCCTAGAGAAAATAGCTAAATTTAAAGACTAGTTATTTAATTTAAGTATTAGTAAATAACCCTCTAATAATATAGGTATTTACTAGCTAAATTTAGTCTTTATCTTTAGTACTACTATAGAAGCTATAATCTATAAATTAAAGAGACTCCTAATTATTAATAAGTGTAGAAGTTATATTCTTAATTAGTTTATATAAAAATACTTCTACTAAGGTATTTATTTAGCTTATCTACTAGGTTATTCTAGCTATATTACTTAACCTTTAGACTTATTAGTATTCTTACTTATTAAGAAGTCTTATTATAAGTATTTATAACTTTATAACTTTATACTTAACTTAGCTTTAATAGGAAAGTAAAACTTTCTTTACTACTATTCCTATACTTATAGGGAAGTATTTGTAAGGATGTAGGTAGTGTGCCACGTCTGTCAATAGACAATTCAGCCATGCAGCCAAAAGATCCGCCAGTTCAGGCACTTCATGCCTAGACTGCACTACATATATCCTTAAGTAGGGCGCCCAATCGGCGACACGTTGCCAACCGTAGCTAACTCCTTACAGTATTTACTTTATAAAGTATTATTATATAAGAATTTAGAGATATATCTAGACCTTTAGTAATAGCCTAGCGTTACGCTAGCCTAACCCTATATATCTCTATAGCTCTAGATAAATCCCTTCCTATAGGCTAGCCTATAGGAATAGTTAAGCTTAAATTTAATACCTTTACCTATACCTATTATTATTAATTCTTCCCTTATTAAGGTCTTTAGCTATAAACCTCTTATATATTAATAGGTAGAAGGTAATAGAGTTATAGCTTATTAACATTATAAAACCTCTAATAAGTAAGTAGATAGATTATATAAGGGAACTAACTATCTAAGCTTTTCTATAGTATCTACCTTCCCTTAGTATACCTTAGAGATCTTAGGACTTTACTATTTGTTAAAACTAAGGTATGCGTATAGAGGGCGCTACGCCTAAAGGGCGCTATAGAGGCGCCTAGAGGTCAGTTATATACAGTCTAGTGTAGCCTGACTGCTTAGGTGAATACAGGAGTAATTATTATAGGCTTAGACCTAGGTAATAGGCTTTTCTAGTAGCCTTAGATACCTAAGAAAGGGGTTCTAAAAGGCTTGCTAAGCAGCCTAGTTACACTATAATAGTTATATATATAATATACTTAATATATATATAATTAACGTATAACCTTAATCCCTATTACTTTTAATAATTAAGAGTCTTATATACTTAGAAATTAACTATTATAAGCTTAGTAGAGTAATTCCTATAAGCTTAATTTAAGTAAGATATCTAATAATGTAAAAATTACCTTAAAGACCTCCTTAAATTAGACTATTTAGTTTAAGTAGCTAAAGGCTAAATCCTAGATATATAACCTCTAGAAAGTAATTAACCTATTAAAAGGTAACTTTTATATACCTTATAAGACTATTAAGAGCTTTACTATATATCTTATATACCCTAAGCCCTATAATTATCTAAAGTACTAAGTTATATATATAGGATTAGCCTTACTAAGCGCTTAAGGCGCTTAGGGGGTAAATACCTAAGGGGAAAACGCCTAAGGGGTATAGGTTATACCCCCTCCTCTACTAGCTATAAATTAGGGTAACTTTCTCTTATATATAGCGCCTAAAGACTTATATACTAGAGGTATTTATAAGCTCTCTTAAAGTAACCTTCTCCTCTATAAGGAGTATAAAGCTAAATATAATAATAAATTAAAGGAGTATAAGATATATATATAAAAGTATATACTACTATAGGACTAGTTTAGAGATACTATTAGTAAAAAGCTTTTAGAGTACTACTATAACCCTAATAACTACCTTAATAAATAGATAAAAGAGCTTAAGAACTATATTTTAGAGTACCCTAAAGAAAAGTAGAATAAAGTATAGATAAAATATAAAAGAACCCTCTAGAAAGGTATTAATAACTACCTTTTAAATATAAAGAAGCTTAAGAAATAGCTTCTTAAGTAGAAAGAGGCCTTTTACTATATAAAGGCTAATAATATCCTATATATATAATACCTATAGTACTAGCTTAAAGATATTATTAAGCTGCTATTAAGCAGCTACCTATCTTAATAGGTATATACTTTTTATTAATAAGCTAAAAAGGATACTAAGAAAGGGGATCTTATAATCTCTATAATAATAAGTAAGATTTAGGGCGCTATAGATAACCTAGGTAAAGCGCCTACTAAGTAATAAGTAGGGTATAGCGCTTTTAGCCTAACTAATGTAGGAAATAATAATAATAATAGCTATAATTATAATATAGGCTATAGCTAAGGTTATAGGCGTAGAGGCTACTAGTAGATATAATTATATAAGCTAAATATAACCTATAAGTAATCTACCTTATTATTAACTAAGGTAATAGTTATTTTATATAAGTAAAGTATACTTCCTAAGTATAAGAGGTCTAGTATAAGCGTAGTAGAGATACTATCTCTAAAGTACTCTAGCTACTAGTTATGCTAGGGTAAAGGCTACTATATAGCTAGCTACTAGTATACCTTACCTTATAGGCTTCTAGAAGGGTGCTGCCTTAATACTATACTTAAGAAAATAATTAATATATATATTAAATATAAACCTAAGCTTATAGAGTAATTATAGAAAATATAGGCTAATAAAACTAAGAATAACTAACTATATAGTAGATACTAAGGGTATATTAAACTAGTATCCTTTTATACTACTAAAAGTAGGTATTACTTAAGTAGATTAGTAATACTTAATTTAGGCTTAACTATCTATATATTTAATAATACTACTTAGTTTAAGATACTAAGAGTAGCCCCTATTAGCAATTTCCTTTAGGCTAGCTTATAGTAATTACCTATTAATATATGTAGTATAGTAGAGATTAAGCTCTATAGGTATAAAGGTAGTATTATAAAGCTTACCTTATATAATATTACCCTTTACCTTAGGCTTACTATAAGCCTAGTAGCCTTTTAGAAGCTATACTAGTAAAGCCTTTAGTAGGATACTAGCCTTAGTAATAATTACCTCTAATAGGTAGACTAGTCCTTTATAGCCTACCTTAATAAGATTTACTACTAGTAGGTCCTTAACTATAGACTATTTAAAGAGGAGGCTGCTTTAGCTATAGTAGTACTACTTCTTACTATAAGTATAGATAAAGTACCCCTACTATACAGAAGAAATTAATATATAATAGCTATATATAGGAAGCCTATCTTAGGTAACCTTATAACCTAGCACTAAAGACTTATATACCTAAGCCCTAAAGTACTTAAGTAAATTGTGAATACAGCTTATAGAGTATGTCTTAAGGGTGCTTTAGGCCTACCTATACACTTAATTAACTATAAGGCTTGTGTAAAGTTAAAAGCCTACTGCCTTCCTAAGTAGGCCCTATAAGAATCTACTTCTCTAGCTAAACTAAGTAACTAATTTATAATTAATTTTTATAATCTTAAAGTTAGTTATATAAAGTATATATCTTATATAATTATTTCTAACTATAGTATAGGTTATATATAGGACTTTTACCTATACTAAAGGATAACTAAGGTACTACTAACTATACTTATAGACTTCTTAACCTTTTTAGAAGTCTATTATAACTACTAGGTTAAAAGTATAGAGACTAATAATAAGCTTATCTACTACCCTAATATTATTACTATACTTAAAGTATATAGGATTTAGCTTAAGGCTAGTGTACTAAATATATAAGCCTAGAATAGGGCTGCTAAGCGTATTACTGTAATTATTAAATAAAGGGTATACAGTATAGTAATTAATATATACCTCTTAGATATCCTCTAGCTAGAAGTATATATAGTATCTACCTACCTTTATAACTACATACTATAAGCCTTATAAAGCTAGAAAACCCTATACTAACTATAGTATAAATATTTATAAGGAGATAATAAGGCGCTTTATATATACCTAGACCTCTCTTACTTATATATATATAGTTATAAAGTATATATACTTATAGTAGACACCTAACTTTATAGGAATTAATATTAGTACCTAGCCTTATAAGCCTAGATTAGTTTTCTTATAGGTTATACCTCTAGTAACTCCTATTATATATAGAGTCTAATATATAGTAAGGTTTTTACTATATAAGACATTATCTTTAATAAGAAGATTACTTTTAATAGTAATATTATAGAACTAGCTAATAATATATATAGATCTACCTTATAGGAAATAGCTACTATAATTAAGTATCTTATATACTAGGAAGAAAATAAATATAACTTTATATATAACGTAGATAAAGAAGTAGATAAGATTAAAGAGTATACTAAGTAAGCTAAAGGGGTAGTAAGCCTAGCCCTTTATAGGTATAAAGTAATAATAGCCTATAGGTATAAAGGCCTAGTAGGTATACCTACTAGCCTCTATAGCTATAAAGACTTACCCTTATATACTAAAGTATAATTTACTTTAATAATACTACTAGTAATACTACTATAGAAGGTAACCTTCTTTACTTATTAAAAGTAATAGGGATTAAGGTTATGCATTAATTGTGTGTATATTAAGTGTGTTGTGTGTGTAACTATTACAGCGCAGCTAGGCTGCTTAGCAAGCCTTTTAGAACCCCTTTCTTAGGTGCCTAAGGCTACTAGAAAAGCCTGTTGCCTAGGTCTAAGCCTGTGACAATTACTCCTGTATTTGCCTAAGCAGCTAGGCTACACTAGACTAAATATAACTAATCTCTGTAGTACCTTTTAGGCGTAGCACCCTCTATATATATACCTTAATTTTAATATACCCCTTTAGGGAAGGGCTTCTTACTAGCCCTTATAATCTAATATTATAAAGGGTGGAGCGCCTACATACTATAAATATCTTTTCCTACCCTTATAAGCGTATATAGGGCGCTTAGGTGTATAGGAGATTATAAGTCTCCTCTATAGCCTATATATTATCCTTTGTTATTAGCGCTTCTAGGTATATTTTATCTTTAGTAAGCTTCTTCTTATAATTACGCTTAAGGACCTCCTTCTTATTAGTTATATTAAGCTACTAAAGGAAAGTCTTATACTTTAGGCTATTAAGAGCCTTTATAAGTCTATCTACTATAAGCTTAGCTAATAGGGTATATAAAATATTAATATATCCTTTAGTAACTTCTTAATATATCTAGTAAGTGTAAATATTAATGTAGTATAGCTTTATTTAAAGCTTTAAGAGCTCTTTTATTACTAAGCTAACTATCTAGATATTATTATACTAAATTATTATTCTTAAGAGCTACTAAAGTATACCTATAGTATATATTACTATATATACTTTTCTAAAGGGTAATTAAACTTAAAGTTATATAATTAATTAGCTTATAAAAATAGCTTCTTTAGTAGCTTATAAAAGAGCTAAGAGCTTAGCCTTAGTAGTTAAAGTAGTAACTATATTCTACTTATTAGTATACTAGGTAACTATATCTCTAAAAAGCTTTATTATAAAGGCCTATAAGCTCTTCTAATTAACTAAGTTATCTATAAAGCTTACATTAGATACTACCTTAAGTATATTATCTATACTGCTAGGCTTAGTACTATAGTAAAGGTAGAGGTATTATATCTTATAGAGGTATTATAATATATAGTCTACTGCTTTCTAGTAAGTATTACCTAGGTTCTAATTAAATCTTATAAGCCTACTAGCTATAAAAGCAATATCTAGATATATTATTATAGTAGTAGAAAGGATTATACTAACCTTCTATTAGTATAGGGTTATATTACTTAGGTATACGTTTCCTATACATAGGAGTAGCTTAGCCTTTACTATAGGTATATGCTTATAGTCTTTACCTTCTAATAAGTCTGCGTATATAGGAAGCAGCTTTATAGCCTTCTCTATATATATAGCCTATAAGAGCTAAAGGCAGTATATTTTCTAATTACATAAGATCTTAAAGCTAGGAACTATTAGAGCTCCTAGCTACCCTTAAGGTAGTATTTTACTTAAAGGGAGCTTATCTTATATATTACTATAGGCTTATAGTTATCTAAGAATACTAATATATAGTTATTAATGTAGAAGAAGAAGGTTACCTTATCCTTTTACTAATAGTAATCCTCTCCTATAATATATTTAAATCCTTATTTAATTAAGCCTTTCTTAAAATGCTTTTACTATAGTAAGGGAGATTAGTATAGCCTATAGAGGGCTTTTTATAGGTATATAATAACACCTTTCTTATAGTAGCCTAAGGGAAGCTCTATATAAATCTCCTTATTAATATTAGTGTAGATAAAAGTATTTACTATATTATATTAAAGTAGGTTTAAATTAAACTAGGTAGCTAAAGCTATTAGTATTTAGAATAATATATCTACTAGTATTATAGTATATATATCTTATATATCTTTTACCTATTAGTTACCTTATATTATAAGCCTTACTTTTATCTTTATAAGGCGCTTATACTTATTAAGCTTATAGGTATATACCTAAATATATCTAAGAATCTAATTATTACTAGTAGAGTACTTAAAAACCTCCCTCTATAACTTTAACGTCTTATAGCTATAGAGGTAGCTTTATTTAGCCTTTAAGAATTTGTTTCTAAAGGGGTAGTTTACTAGCTAACTGTATAATATTAGAAGGGGAGGTAGTTACTTCTAGTAGGTACCTAAGGCGCTATATACCCTATAAGCCTATTTCTAGCCTACTCCCCCTTAACCTATATAGGGCTATACACTAGCCTTATTTAAGCCTTAGCCTAAGTATACTTTTAGATCTAATAGTTATATACACTATAGATCTATACTTACCTATAGAAATAGGTAATTAGCCTATACTGTTAAGGTATAAGTACTATCTAGTTATTCTTATATAGCCTTAGGTTTATAGTATGTTTAGCCTATAAGAAATATAGCCTTAAAGGACTCTTAGAGCAGCCTTTATATAGGAATTAGAGTCTTAAGGTCTTTAAGTAGTTAAGATTATTCTTACCCCTTTATACCTAGTGTAGCTGTAAGTATAGTAAAGAAGGTTATCTTTAGCAGTAGTATTACTAGTAGCATTATTAAGGTAAATTATGCTTTAGTATATAAGGGTAGGTCTTTATAGCTATAGAGGCTAGTAGGTATACCTATTACTTTATAACTATAAAGGGCTAGGCCCCTTACCCCTTAATGTTTATAGTTATAAAGGGTAGCTTCTACCCCTTTAGTATGCTTAGCGTATTCTTTAATCTTATCTACCTCTTTATCTATAGTATGCATAAAGGTATGTTTATCTTCTTCTTAGCGTATAAGATACTTAATTATAGAGGCTATTTCCTATAAGGTAGATTTATATATATTATTAGTTAATTTTATAATATTACTATTAAATGTTATCTTTTTATTAAAAATAATATCTTATATAGTAAAGACTTTACTGTAAGTTAGACTCTATATTTAATAGGAGTTACTAGAAGTATAGCCTATAAGAAAACCTATCTAGGCTTATAGGGCTAGGCACTAACGTTAATTCCTATAGAGCTAAGCGTCTACTGTAAGTATATATGCTTTATAACTGTATATATATAAGTAAGAGAGGTCTAGGCGTATGTATAGCGCCTTATTATCTCCCTAGAAGTGTTTATACTATAGTTAGTATAGGGTTTTCTAGCTTTATAAGGCTTATAGTATATAGTTATAAAGGTAGGTAGATACTATATATACTTCTAGCTAGAGGATGTCTAGTAGGCATACATTAATTACTATACTGCATACCCTTTATTTAATAATTATAGTAATACACTTAGTAGCTCTATTCTAGGCTTATGTATTTAGTATACTAGCCTTAAGCTAAATCCTATATACTTTAAGTATAGTAATAACGTTAGGGTAGTATATAAGCTTATTATTAGTCTCTAAGCTCTTAACCTAGCAGTTATAATAGACTTCTAAGAAGGTTAGGAAGTCTATAAGTATAGTTAGCAGTACCTTAGTAGTCCTTTAGCGTAAGTAAAAGTCCTATATATAACCTATACTACAGTTAGAAATAACTATATAAGATATATACCCTATATAACTAACTTTAAAATTATAAAAATTAACTATAAGTTAGTTACTTAGTTTAGCTAGAGAAGCTAATTCTTATAGGGCTTACTTAGGAAGGTAGTAGGCTTTTAACTTTATATAGGCCTTATAGTTAATTAAGTGTATAGGTAGGCCTATAGTGCCTTTAAGATATACTCTATAAGCTATATTTATAATCTACTTAAGTATCTTAAGGCTTAAGTAGCTAAGTCTCTAGTACTACGTTATAAGGTTACCTATAATAGGCTTCTTATATATAGCTATTATATATTAATTTCTCCTGCGTAGTAGGGGCGCTTTATCTGCGCTTATAGTAGGAAGTAGTACTATTACAGCTAAAGTAGCCTCCTCCTTAAAGGGCCTATAGTTAAGTACTTACTAGTAGTAAATCTTATTAAGGTAGGCTATAAAGGACTAGTCTGCCTATTAAAGGCAATTATTACTAGGGCTAGTATCCTACTAAAGGCTATACTAGCATAGCTTTTAAAAGGCTACTAAGTTTATAGTAAGCCTAGGGTAAAAGGTAACATTATATAAGGTAAGATTTATAATGCTACCTCTATACCTATAGAGCTTAATCTCTACTATACTATATACATTAATAGGTAGTTACTATAAGCTAGCCTAGAGGAAATTGCTAATAGAGGCTACTCTTAGTGTCTTAAACTAAGTAGTATTATTAAATATATAAATAGTTAAGCCTAAATTAAGTATTACTAACCCTATAAGGTAATACCTACTTTTAGTAGTATAAAAGGATGCTAGTTTAGTTTACCCTTAGTATCTACTATATAGTTAGTTATTCTTAGTTTTATTAGCCTATACCTACTACAGTTACTTTATAAGCTTAGGTTTACCTTTAAGGTATATATTAATTATCTTCTTAAGTATAGTATTAAGGTAGTACCCTTCTAGAAGCCTATAAGGTAGGGTATACTAGTAGCTAGCTATACAGTAGCCTTAGCCCTAGTATAACTAGTAGCTAGAGCGCTTTAGAGATAGTACCTCTACTATACTTATGCTAGACCTCTTACGCTTAGGAAGTACGCTTTACTTACGTAAGGTAACTATTACCTTAGTTAATAATAAGGTTAACTACTTATAGGTTACACTTAGCTTATATAATTATATCTACTAGTAGCCTCTATATCTATAGCCTTAGCTATAGGCTATACTCTAAGTATAGTTATTATTATCTTTATTATTTCCTACGTTAGTTAGGCTAAAAGCTCTATACCCTACTTACTGCTTAGTAGGTATTTTACCTAGGTTATCTATAGCGCCTTAAATCTTACTTATTATTATAGAGATTATAAGGTCCCCTTTCTTAGCGTCCTTTTTAGCTTATTAATAGAAGGTATATACCTATTAGGATAGGTAGCTGTTTAAAAGCAGCTTAATAATATCCTTAAGCTAGTACTATAGGTATTATATATATAGGATATTATTAGCCTTTATATAGTAAAAGGCCTCTTTCTACTTAAGAAGCTATTTCTTAAGCTCCTTTATATTTAAAAGGTAGTTATTAAGGCCTTCCTAGAAGGTCTTTTTATACTTTATCTACGCCTTATTACACTTCTCTTTAGGGTACTCTAAAATATAGTTCTTAAGCTCTTTTATCTACTTATTAAGGTAGTTATTAGGGTTATAATAGTGCTCTAAAAGCTCTTTACTAATAGTATCTCTAAACTAGTTCTATAATAGTATATACTTTTATATATATATCTTATACTCTTTTAATTTATTATTATATTTAGCCTTATACTCCTTATATAGGAGAAGATTACTTTAAGAGAGCTTATAAAGGCCTTTAGTATATAAGTCTTTAGGTGTAGTGCTTAGAAGTAGGTTACCTTAGTTTGCTATTAGTAGAGGAGGGGTTATAAGCTAAGCTCCTTACGCCCCTTAAGCGCCTTAGGTGCTTAGTAAGGCTAATCCTAAGTATATAACTTAGTGCTTTAGATAGTTATAGGGCTTAGGGTATATAGGGTGTATAATAAGGTTTTTAATAGTCTTATAGGGTATATAAGAGTTACCCTTTAATAGGTTAATTGCTTTCTAAAGATTATATATCTAGGATTTAGCCTTTAGCTATTTAAACTAAATAGTCTAATTAGAGGAGGTTTTTAGGGTAATTTTTATATTATTAGATATCTTACTTAAATTAAGCTTATAGGAATTACTTTACTAAGCTTATTATAGTTAATTTCTAGGTATATAAGACTCTTAATTGTTAAAAGTAATAGGGATTAAGGTTATACGTTAATTATATATATATTAAGTATATTATATATATAACTATTATAGCGCGGCTAGGCTGCTTAGCAAGCCTTTTAGAACCCCTTTCTTAGGTGCCTAAGGCTACTAGAAAAGCCTATTGCCTAGGTCTAAGCCTGTAACAATTACTCCTATATTTACCTACGCAGCTAGGCTGCACTAGACTAAATATAACTAATCTCTGCAGCGCCCTTTAGGCGTAGCGCCCTCTATACATATACCTCAATTTCAACATTACTATACTTATAGCTATACTAAGTATAAAGGGGTAAGAATAATCTTAACTACTTAAAGACCTTAAGACTCTAATTCCTATATAAAGGCTACTCTAAGAGTCCTTTAAGGCTGTATTTCTTATAGGTTATATATACTAAAAACCTAAGGCTATATAAGAATAACTAAATAGCACTTATACCTTAATAGTATAGACTAATTACCTATTTCTATAGGTAAGTATAGATCTATAGTATATATAACTGTTAGATCTAAAAGTATACTTAGGCTAAGGCTTAAATAAGGCTAGTATATAGCCCTATATAGGTTAAGAGGGAGTAGGCTAGAAATAGGCTTATAGAGTATATAGCGCTATAAGTACCTACTAAAAGTAACTACCTCCCCTTCTAATATTATATAGTTAGCTAGTAAACTACCCTTTTAGAAATAAATTCTTAGAAGCTAAATAAAGCTACCTCTATAGCTATAAGACATTAAAGTTATAGAAGGAGGTTTCTAAGTGCTCTACTAGTAATAATTAGATTCTTAGATATATTTAGGTATATACTTATAAGATTAATAAGTATAGGCGCTTTATAAAGATAAAGGTAAGGCTTATAATATATAGTAACTAATAAGTAAAAGATATATAAGATATATATACTATAATACTAGTAGGTATATTATTCTATATACTAATAGCCTTAGCTACCTATTTTAATTTAAACCTACTCTAATATAATATAGTAAATACTTTTATCTATACTAATATTAATAAGGAGATTTATATAGAGCTTCCCCTAAGCTACTATAAGAAAGGTATAATTATATACTTATAGAAAGCCCTCTATAGGTTACACTAATTACCCCTACTCTAGTAAAAGCACTTTAAGAAAGGCCTAACTAAATAAGGATTTAAATATATTATAGGAGAGGATTACTGTTAGTAAAAGGATAAGGTAATCTTCTTCTTCTATATTAATAACTATATATTAGTGTTTCTAGATAACTATAAGCCTATAGTAATATATAAGATAAGCTCCCTTTAAGTAAAATACTACCTTAAGGGTAGCTAGGAGCTCTAATAGTTCCTAGGCCTTAAGGTCTTATATAATTAGAAAACATTCTACCTTTAGCTTTTATAGGCTGTATATATAGAGAAGGTAGTAAAGCTACTTCCTATATATATAGACTTATTAGAAAATAAAGCCTATAAGTATATACCTATAGTAAAGGCTAAGCTACTCCTATATATAGGAAATATATACTTAGGTAATATAACCCTATACTAATAGAAGGTTAGTATAATCCTTTCTACTACTATAATAATATATCTAGATATTACTTTTATAGCTAGTAGGCTTATAAGATTTAATTAGAACTTAGGTAATGCCTACTAGAAAGTAGTAGACTATATATTATAATACCTTTATAAGATATAATACCTCTACCTTTACTATAGCACTAAGCCTAGCAGTATAGATAATATACTTAAGGTAGTATCTAATATAAGCTTTATAGATAACTTAGTTAATTAGAAAAGCTTATAGGCCTTTATAATAAAGCTTTTTAGAGGTATAGTTACTTAGTGTACTAATAAGTAGAATACTATTACTACTTTAACTACTAAGGCTAAGCTCCTAGCTCTTTTATAAGCTACTAAAGAAGCTATTTTTATAAGCTAATTAATTATATAACTTTAAGTTTAATTACCCTTTAGAAAAGTATATATAGTAATATATACTATAGGTATACCCTAGTAGCTCCTAGAAATAAGAATTTAGTATAATAATATCTAGATAGTTAGCTTAGTAATAAAGGAGCTCTTAAAGCTCTAAATAAAGCTATACTATATTAATATTTATACTTACTAGCTATATTAAGAAGTTACTAAGAGATATATAGATATCTTATATACCCTATTAGCTAAGCTTATAGTAGATAGTCTTATAAAGGCTCTTAACAGCCTAAAGTATAAGACTTTCCTCTAGTAGCTTAATATAACTAATAAAAAGGAGGTTCTTAAGCATAATTATAAGAAGGAGCTTACTAAAGATAAAGTATACCTAGAAGCGCTAATAGTAAAGGATAATACATAGGCTATAGAGGAGACTTATAATCTCCTATATACCTAAGTACCCTATATATACTTATAAAGGTAGGAAAGGATATTTATAGTATATAGGTACTCTACTTATTATAATAATAGATTATAAGGTTTAGTAAGAAGCCCTTCCCTAAAGGGGTATATTAAAACTAAGGTATATATATAGAGGGCGCTATACCTAAAGGGCGCTATAGAGATACCTAGAGGTTAGTTATATATAGTCTAATACAGCCTAACTGCTTAGGTAAATACAGGAGTAATTATTATAGGCTTAGACCTAGGTAACAGGCTTTTCTAGTAGCCTTAGGCACCTAAGAAAGGGGTTCTAAAAGGCTTACTAAGTAGCCTAGTTACGCTATAATAGTTAAATCAGCGTTCTTTAATACCTATAATTAACGTATAACCTTAATCCCTATTACTTTTAACACTATTAATACCCCTTATAAATTAAGAGACTTATAGAAGTTCTAAAGTCTCTAAAAATAAAAGGTATATAAAAATAATAACTAAGATAGTATATCTTAAATATTAGTCTTCTAAAAGATTAGTAAGAGGCTAGATAATACTAATATAAGTATTACTACTTTATAGTAGGAGGTAGCTAGTCTATAGTAATAAGTTATTACTACCTCTAAGCCTAAGTTAATAGGTAAAGTTAATAACATAGTCCTCCTATAAGCCTATTATAGGATTATAGGTAATATAGGCTGTAGAGAGTAGCTTTACAGTAAGCTAGCTAAAGGCTAGTAGGTAGGCTGCTAACTTACACCTAAGATAGGTGTAAGGAAGTAGGATATAAGTAAAGTAAAGTAAAAGCAAAAGGCAAAAGTAAAAGTAAGTATAAAGATAGGTGTAATTAAGTATGTCTCTTTATAGTTAAACCTTCTAGGAGAAGGTTTACAATAGAGGAGACTATATACTCTATAGGTAGGTAGACCTATACCTACTAGCAGTTAGGTGCTACTAGACATACTTTCTAAGTATAACAGTTAAGCTTATACCTAATAGTAGGTTTATAAAGATTATAGATATTATAGTAGCTAAGAGAAAGGTAAAAGTAGTAGTAGACCTTAAGGTATAAAAGAAGTATATAAAAGACTAAGCTAATTAAGAAGAGGAAGAAAAAAGCTTCTAGGAGTAATATACCTAATTTTAGATTTAGTATATATTGCAGGCTAGGAGCATTAGGATAGGACTCTTATAGAGAGAAGTGCTTAACTAGCTAAGAACTATAGTAGTAGCCTAGCCTGCGTATATGTATAGTGAAGGGCGCTTACTAAGGCTGTTAGTAAGCACACTATATACCTTAGCTATAGTTACACTAGCTACAGTAGCTGCTGTAGGTAGTTCCTGCAATATACCCCCCTAGTTATAACGCTATTTATAAGTAGACTATACAAAAGTGCTTTATATAGATAGTTATAAATAAAAGGCCCTTTAAAGAGCTTTTTATAACTATAATAGTAATTATAATACAAAAGAAATAGTATAAGAATCTAAGTATAATTACCTTTAACTAGTGTCTTTACCTTTAATACCCTTTATTATAAATAAGTTATTATTCCTACTATTCTTATAGTTTTTTAGCGTATTGTTTTAGTTATTAATTTTATCTAATAGTTATAAGGCTGCTAGGCTGTTAGCCTAGGGGTAGCTACACTTATTAAAATACTTATTAAGGCTGTATAGGTTGTTTTATTTTTCCTTCTTTTCTTTAACCTACTTAAGAGTTATTTTTATAAGTTATTTAAATAAAACAACCTATATATAATTAAATTCCTATACTAATAATAGTAAATAATAGTATATAAATATATATATATATATATAAATATATAATAGCGCTATTAAAGAACTAGTGCTATACCTATAAGGGCACTAAAACCTACTACACTAACTAGGCTAAGGCTACTACTAGGGTCCTTTTTCTAGGGTAGTCTAACCTAGATAAGCTTACTAGTAGGGAGGGTTTAATAGACCTATCTTTTAGTAAAATACCTCCCCTCCCTATTACCTCTAATAAGGAGTTATATATTATATAGGCAGTATAGGACTACACTAAGGCTAAGGAGGAGGCTATATATATAGCTAAAGTTAAAGTAGCTATATAAGCAGCTATAGATACTAAGGCTAAGCGTTAGGCTAACTTTAATATACTTATTAAGGTATATTATAATAAGATTTTAGGTAAGTTTATTATTAAGTAAGTATTTAATTTAAAATACTAATATATAATAGCTAAGAAGAAGAAGAAAGTAGGCCTCTAGGCTATACCTAAGAAGGTAGCTAACTCTCTAGCTAAGAAGAATAAGAAGGTTAGTGTAGCCTTATCTACGCCTAGTAAGAAGGGTAAGGGTAAGGCTGCTATAGTAGATAAGGAGGAGGAGGAGGAGCTTAAAGCTCTAAATCCCCTCCTATACCTTACTTACCTCTACTCTATAGTCTTAGATAAGGGAGATAGGGTATACTATATATACTCTACTACTATAGAGGAGGCTACTTAAGTTAAGGGTAAGTGTTTTAAGTATACTACTACTAGCTATACCTACTTAAAGGCTCCTAAGTTAGTTTTAGTGTTTATACTAAAGCTCTTAGCCCTCTTTATAGATAAAGCTATAGGTAAGATAGTTTTAGTATTAGTAAGTTATTACTTATATACTTACTATATATTAGATTAATATTAATAAGCTATATAGCTCTTTAGCTATATTTATAGTAATATTTATAATACTCTAGAGGCTGCTAGTGTAGAGAGGGAGGAGAAGGAAGAGGATATACTAGTAAGATTAATTCTTTTTAGCCTCTAGCCTACTCTAAGCCTAACTCTAGATCCTTTATAACTAAGCAGTAATAGTAATACTTTTATATACCTTACTATACTAGTTACTAAGGGCTATATAGTCTTTAACTCTATTAAGGAGGAGATTATAGCTTTACATTAGTACTAATAGGTAAATATACTCCTATACCCTTATAGGTAGTTAGTCTTTTCTTTTAGTAGCCCTTTAGGGTAGAATATCTTTAGTATTAGAGCCCTTAAGCTAGGAATCTTTTTAGTATATACCCTCTAGAGTAGGAATAACTTTATAGTATGCCTAGATAGGTAGGAATAGTTTTAGTACCTAGTTAGGCTAAGCTTTAGCCCTAAATTAATAATTATTTTCTCCTCTACTTTAATCCTTCTTAGTAATTAGTATATATACATTAGATAGGTTTAAGTATACTCTAAAGGTTAGAAACTTCTTATAAGTAAGGTTCTTAGTAAGTCTATCTACTAGTATATCCTTTATAGTAATATATTTAACCTTAAGATAGCTAGCAGTATATTCCTAATAGAGCTATATATTCTAGATATCTATATAATAAAGGTATATTATAACCCTTTTATTTACTATAATAATAAGTCTAATAGTCTGTTTATTGTTATAGAGGATAGTATAAGGCTGCTTAGGGTTAAATATAAGCTTATAGAAGAGCCTATAGAGCGCTATTACTTCTTTAGCAGTCTCTTAGAGGCTAAGGAGCTCTACTTTAGTTATTAAGGTTATTATAGTTAGCTGTTATAATACCTTCTACTAGATAGGACTACTAAAGAGAATTATAATAAAGCCTTAGGATAATCTATAAGTTAATTTATTATTAGTAAAAGAGGCGTTACTAGCTGTAATTATAGCTAGTAGTTATAGTATCTACTTACCCCCCTAGCTTCTAAAGGTTAGGGTAAGGTAGTAAGTTCTATAAAGGTATTAGATAGTCTAGTTAATTATATAATAGTGCTTAGGACTAGGGTTTATAAGGTGCCTTAAGAGTAAGCTAACTATAAAGGCAGTATCTAGATATATAAAGATACTAATGTATAGGATAGAACTAACTTTCTCTTAGAAAATCTTAATCTTAATAGTAGTAGCCTAACCTTTATAAGCTGCTAGTGTATCTATAGGTAAGGGTATAATAGAGTAGATATTATCTATAAGGTTAAACTTCTTTACTATATTCTTAATATATATATTATAGATAAGGTAGATTTACCTTATAGCTTAGTCTTATATAATCCTTACCTTAAGGTAGTACTTAGCTAGTCTTTTATCCTTAAGCTTATAAGCTGCCTTAATACTATTAATAATAGTGTTTATATAGCTAATATAGTTATAGTAAAACATTATAAGAATATTATCTATATAGAAGATAATAATAATCTAGTATTCTAGATCTTAGTATAAATATAGGTCCTCTACTGCTAGGCTAAGCCTAAGGCTCTTAAGTGTAGTAGAGAAAGCAGTATACTAGAGTTTAGGTATATCCTAAAGCCTATATAGGGCTCTATATAGTTTAATAACCTTACCTATAATTTTAAACCTATATAGAAGCTTATAGATAATTAGTAGGTTATAAGGATTAAGAATTATATTAAGAAAAGCATTAATAACATTAAATTATAATATCTTAAGGTTAAATTATACTACTAGAGTAATAGTAAGTTAGAATGTCTTTACTACTAGGGTAGCTGTATAGGTATTATAAATTATAGTGCCTTATATATTACTATAGATAATAACCCTAGCCTTATAGTATTTAAGTAAGTTATTTTAATTAAACTTATATATAAATACCTACTTTAATAGTAGTAGTTATAAGTATATAAGAATTTAGTTAATAACCTTCTATATACCTATATCTATTAGCTTTTTAATTTCTAAGCATACTATATCTATAAATAGCTTACGTAACTCTAGTAGGAGCTTTAGAAGCTCTCTCTAGCTTATAGGGATAGGTAGAAGGTTATTAGAGGGCTATACTACCTTAGTTTTTTCTTTAGATAGTACTTTCTAGCTAACTTAGTTATATTATACTACTACCTATAGTACTTTATAAAGTATATAATAGGTAGGATTATCTTTTTAGTCTGCTTCTTAATTAGGGAGGTAGGTCTAAATAAAATCTATATTGAAATACTTCTTAAGATTAGTATATTCTATCCTAAGGTATATAATAGAGTTATATAGGGTTATAAAGTGTTAGGGTAGTTATTATATATATATACTATACCTAGTAGGCGTCTTATAGTCTCTTATAAGCTCTCTCTATCTTTATTCTAGCAGTATCTATATATTTAATGCTACCTCTAGTCTACTTAGCCTTTTATTATTATAGTCTAAGTGCTTAACTCCTTTACTGCTAGGGATAGTATCTAAGTTAGCAGTATCTATAGTTATAGCTAGTATAGCAGTATCTACACTCTTAGTCTCTATTTTAATAGTATTCCCTCCTATAACTGCTAGTATGCTTTTAGGGTTAGGGGTTTGCTTAGGTATTATAAGTCCTATACCCTCTATAAAGGCTATCCTAGGCGTCTTAATGTCTTTTAATGTAGGGACTAGTAACTATATTAGTACTAGTTATTTAAGCTACTCTATATAAGTAAGAAGGTTACTCTCCTTAATGTCTAAGGCTCCTAGAAGCTTAAGGATAGTACTTATAGTGTTTATAGGCTCTATAATATTATTAATAACTAAGTAGGCTACTTTAATAGGGATTACCTCTACTATATTATCCTTTAAGTAGAACTTTATCTTATTAAAGGTAATATTATATATAATTATAACCTACTTAAGTATAGGAATCTAGATCCTATATAGGTTATAGGTATTAGCTATATACCTAACTAAGTATCTAATATACCTATATAAAAAGACTTTATAATACCTTTATCCTATACCTTTATCCTTTTCCTTAGAGAGTAGGTAAGCTCTATAGCTATAAGTATAGATACCTCCCTAGTATAGGTATAGGTTATAAGTTATCCTATAGATAAACTTAAGCGCCTACTACCTAAAGTACTACTAGTACTACTCTTCTTCTACCTAGTTAGCTAACTTCTATATAGTATACTAGTAAGGACTAATATTAAAAATAAAGATTCCTATAAGTATATACTTATCCTATAGGCCTTTTAGGAGTCCTACTATATTATATATCTTAATACCTCTAAGGATAACCTTAAGTCCTACCTACTTACTACTACTTATAGGCTTTTTAGTGTTTAGTAGTAGAAGCTTTAGGTTAATACCTTTATTCTTTACCTATTATTTAAATTTAGTTTTACCTATAATAGTAATTACTACTTACTTATTATCTATATAGATCTTATAGATTATAAGGCTGTATTAGCATTATACCTAGATCTTAAATATATATAGCACTTAGAAAACTTTATCTATTAACTTATTCTTAAGTAGGAAACTAAAAAGGTATCTAGAATACTTATCTTTAATAATAAGTAGCTAGGAATAGCTATTAAAAGAGGGTAGGAAGTTAAATAAGTCTTAGAAAATATAATAGTATAGTCTTATTACCTAGTCCTCTAAGGGAGTCCTAGAGATAACTTAGTATGTATATATAATAGTATAGTGCTTATACTTAACTCTTAAGGGTCCTTTAATCTTTACCCCCTAAGCGCTATATACTAAGTACTAAAAGGCTTTAGGCCTTAGATAGCTAGCCTATAGGTGCTAGAGTATTATATTATTATTTCTAGGCTTAGGAGCTATCTAGTAGTTACTATACTAGTATAGTAGGGTGTTAAATTAGGTTATTATTATAAGTTCTGCTATACTTACTAGTAAAAGGTAGTCTAGAGAGTAAGTAGAAATAGGCTTATATTTAAGGAAGGTAAGGTTCTCTTTTCTAAGTATCTAGGTAAGTATAATGCTATTACTAAGCTTACTATAGTAGAGGGTAGTATCTAGACTATAGTACTAAATACCTTACTCTATAAGGCTAGCCTTAGAGATAATATTAATATAAAAACCCTTAACTACTGTAATATTAGTAAGCTTAAGATCCTTAGTATTATAGCCCTTACTCCTATAAATTATATTCTTAATAATCCTTTTACCTATACCTAAGATATAAATATAGGTTATACCTACCTCTATAAACTTACCCTTAGTATAAGGCTAGTAGGAACCTAGAACTAAAAGGTCTTTATTATTTATAAGGTAGTAACTACTATAGCTATTAAATATAGTACTATTTAATAGGGTATAGGGTTATCTAAATAGGGTTAAGAAGATAGTAGGGAACCTAAGGGGCTTAGCCTCTAGCTCTTAGTTACTAAATATAGTAACTATAATAATATAGCTAGGAAACTAAGGCTTAGAGTCCTTATTATTATTATCCTTATTAGAATCCTTATCTCCTCTATCTCTACCTCTATAGCTACTTTAGCTTTAGTATAGCTTACTATAGTTAGTATTACTATTAAGCTAGCTAAGTTCTTAGTATTTTCTATAAAGGTAGTTAAAAGTAGAGGATATAACTTAGTCTTTAATATATATTACTTCCTTATTTATAAGCTCCTTAACTAGCTTAGATTTACCTATAAGTACTTTTTATATATACCTATACTCCTATAGGGTCTAGTAATAATCTTTTCTATATAGACACTCTTTAGAACCTAAGTCTCTATAGTCTAGGCTGTCTAAATAGCTGCTAAGTATAGTAAAAAGGCCTAGGCTATAACTGCTGCCTTTAAACAGTATATCTTCCTAGCATAACATACTAAAAATCTAGCTATACTCCTCTATAGTTAGGATAAGGTAACTAAGACTTTTATTTATAATTAGCTTATAAAGACTCTATACAGCCTATAAGGGTATAAGGTATATACTAACAGCCTACTAAAAGGACTTAGTAGATATAATACCTTTAACCTTAGGGATATTATATATATAGGCTTAGCTATAGGCTTAGTGCTAGTTAGAATACTAAGCTATAGGGGCTATATTACCTCTTACTGCTCTAGAAAGTATGTTTAGGTACTCTTTATAGATAGTAGAAAGGGTTATAGAGTTTATAGGTACTAGGTTCTTATATAGTATATATATAAGGGCTTAGATTATAGTTATATTATCCTAGAGCTACTTTATTTAGGTATTAGTAAGCTTCTATATATTAATAGTATAGAAGATAAATAATTTAATAGCTCTATAACTAGCTATAATAGTTAATTAATTCTAGCTTCTACTTATATAGTCTTAGATAAATTATTTATAATTATCTTTAATGTTATTAAATATAATAGAGGTAGGCTTCTTAGGTATATCTAGGTATAGTTACTAGTTAGAGCTAGAGTATAGCTTATATATCTAGGTAGGATTATCCTTTTCCTATATAGTAAGTTACTTATAGTATTTAGCTTAGCACTTAACCTTAAGGTTAGTAATAAGCTTAGAGGAGTTAGGTCCTTAAAGGGGCTTTATATTATCCTCTATAATATCCTTACTATCTAGGTTAATAAGTTCCTAGATATAGGCTGTCTTTATATAGACCTAGAGGCTAATAAACTATATAGGCTAGTTAGAACAGCTATTAAGGCGTTACCTATTATTATATATAAGGGTTTAGGTAAGGGTATTTATAATTTATAGTTAGTATAGTTATTAAAAGGTAAAAGGTATAAAGGTAGAAGAGTTATAAAGACACTCTTATCTACTCCTATACCTAGAGGTAGTAGGGGTCTAGTAAAGAGCTAGGCTTATAACTATTATAGGCTAGGAGTATTAGGATAGGACTCTTATAGAGAGAAGTACTTAACTAGCTAAGAACTATAGTAGTAGCCTAGCCTATATATATATACAGCAAAGGGCGCTTACTAAGGCTGTTAGTAAGTGTACTGCATACCTTAGCTATAGTCACACTAGCTATAGTAGCTGCTGTAGGTAGTTCCTACAACAGTATAGTAAGTATAGTAGAAATAGAGTCTATAGTTATATTAATACTAATAATAATACTAAATAATACTAAAATAACCTAATTAGTTAATATAGGGTACTAAGGGTTAGAGGGTCTAGCTTACCTTATAAAAGTTATATATACTCTTCTTTATAGCTAAAATAGCTATCTTTAGTATTCTATATCTCTATAGTTTAAAAATACTTATAATAGTATAACAAATATTTTAAAATATAGGGGCCTAGGGACTAGGGTTAAGTAAATTAGTTACATTTTTGTATTCTATAAGAAAATTCCCTATAGTTATATAACTTTAATAAGTTTATTCTTTTAGTTCTAATAAAACTTAAGTTATCTATATAATAAACTACTAAGTACTATAAGAACTAAACTACTATTTCAGTATACAAACTTTCTTACTTATATACTCTTACACTTAAAGAAATAGTATAATATTTCTTAAAATACTTCACTATTTAATTAAAGTAGATAATTAATTACTACTTTTATAATATCTATACTATATAAGTAGAATAAACTTTTATTAAACAAACTTCCATAGAATAAGTACAGGTACTTATAATTCCAGGATCTTAGAATTTAGACTATAGTAGAGATAGCTAACTAACTAAGTAGAATAACTTTAAATAGCCTACTTATTATTCAGCTTTAGGCTGTCCTCTATAACAATACATATGTTATTAGTTACTTTTGCTAGAGCTTACTTACACTGAATATCATGTCAACCAGCTTGCTCAGCCTTGAAATAAAGTGGGTTAGGCATCATGTGACCGTTTTCGCAGTCTGAATACTAACGACCTGGGACTGTAGGCCTAATAGTTAGATTCTATCTTCAGTTTTCACCTAAAGCATACCTCGTTTTCTGCGCGCGCAATCGCATACGTCCCTACCATCAGCCTGTACGCAAAACCGCTGGTCTGGACGTCACAAGAAGCTTTGGCAGCCGATCATTCTGCTGTGATCCCGCGCACTTGAACATCTGAAAACAACACCATTACTTCAATCCCGATACACCATGAGTGGCCTTCTCTCTGCCAGATTTAGCGGTCGGCGCCTGGCATGGCCCGTCGGAACTGGCATATGCGTCGCCTACTCCATGCATTGCCGACAAACGCCCAATCATCTCAACTTCCATCTCTCGCCACCCGCATCACAAGCTTCTCACGCCCAGCGGCGCTCCTTTGGGGGGTTGAGCCCTGATGCCATGAGGCAGCTCTCAAGTGGCACTGTATCTGGTACAACTGGCCAGCCCACGATAGTCCAGCCACGAAAGCCTGCTTTGCTAACACAGCTGCAGGGTTCGGTGCCGGGCTTCTGGTGGGCTTTTTGTCTCACACGTTGGTTCTATTCGCCACTTTGATCATGTTTACCTCTTATGTACAATTTGTCTCCCTGGTGTCGCAAATCACATCATGCGCTAACCTCGCCTTCGCAGCTTGCACACCGATATGGCTTGGACTTGCCGCGTCTTTTGGGCCTTAAGGAGCGATTGGGCAAGGCTGTTTTGGCAAAGCCATTCAATAACGCTGTATTTCGGCTATCGTTTGCTGCTACCTTCACTCTTGCTGCTTTCGTCCACTTCTAGGCTTGCCCCATCTATAAAGGCTGTGTCTCTCGTGTCAGCCATGTTAGGGTCAACGGGTCATTTTGGAAGTAGTCTTTGGTCTTCCGGAATATGTCTGCGTTGTGTGCGTTGAGCCAGGCCTTCTCCTCGACCGTCAGAAGGCTAGGTTCGATGAGGTTTTGGCAATAGGGGACCATAGTGACGTGCTCGAATCCTAGGTAGGGTTTGTCACCAAAAGAATGCTTCGTCTTGACTTCCGTCACCATGGCCACGTTCTCGATTCGTATGCCGTATGATCCATCCTCATAGAAGCCAGGCTCGATTGACACGACATTGCCTGGCGCCAGGGCGACCTCGGCAAACTGGACGCGAGTACCGATGCCAATGGGGCCCTCGTGCACGTTGAGGTAGGAGCCAACGCCATGGCCTGTTCCATGACGGTAATCGAGGCCTTCTTTCTGCAAGACAAGCCACATTAGACATTCAACTTGGGAAAAGCAAGCTTTGGAATTGCCACTTACCCACAAGTGTTGACGAGCCAGGCAGTCAAGAGCGAAGCCTGTCGTTCCCTTTGGAAAGATGGCAGTATCCAATGCAATGTTGCCCTTGAGCACCAGCGTATACGCAAGCTTCTCGGCCTCGGTCGGTTGTCCGAAGTGGAGCGTTCTCGTAGTGTCGGTCGTTCCATCAAGATACTGAGCTCCAGAGTCGCAAAGGTAGATGGCAGAAGGATCTATAATGGAGCAAGCGCCGCGCTCAGGCTTGTAGTGAATTACAGCAGCGCTTGGGGAAGGTTAACGTCAGTTCCTCGTAGATGAAAAGCATGAGGGTGGGAGGAGTCGGGGAAGCGGGACAGTGACGGCAGGAAATATCTACTTACTTTGCACCAGTCGACGAGATGGTGTCGAAGGACAGCCCAACGTAATCCTTTTGCTTCGACTGAAGCTGCTCCAACTTGTCAGCTGCCTGCACTTCGTCCAATTTGACTTTCTTCGCGACTAGCTGATCCTCCAGCCAGGCAAAGTATTCGATCAAGGCAGCCCCATCCCGAATGTGGCAAGCCCTCATGCCAGCCATTTCATTATCGTTCTTAACAGCCTTGGAGTCTCCGATTGGACTGCGAACCTCGTCAACCTGACCATCTCCGCCGAGAGAACGTTTCAAGGCCCAAGAAGCCTTAGTCGAGATCATGAATTTCTTGGAAGGGGCCCCCAGCGTCGCCTCAGAGGGTTTGTCGGAAGATCGGAGGATACTAATGGCGTCGAAGATGGCCTCATAGGGCTTCACAGTGACGTCATTGTCTGCAAGGTAGGAACGAGTTTCCTCTCCCAATTTGTAGTCGTCCACGTACAAGGTTGCTGAGTCGGATGCGATGATAGCGTATGAGAAGAAAACGGGGTTGTAGGGAATATCGTCGCCACGAAGGTTGAAAAGCCAGGCAATTTCGTCCAGCATGGAGACAACAAAGGCGCGTGAGTTCTTTTTGCTTAACTCTTGCCTCAACTCCTTCAACTTGGTCCCGACATCCTTGCCGCTGAACATAACAGGTAATACCTTGACGGGGTTCTTGGGGCGAGTCGGACGGTTTCCAGCCCAAACAAGGTCTACCAAGTTCTCGTTCAAGGGTACCAGATCAGAGCCACCTGATCTCTTGATCCTTTCAGCAAGCTTCTTCGCGATTGAGCCCGTAACGAGCTCAGGGTCGACAGCAACAACTTTCCCACCGGCGGATTGCTCAGCAGACCATTCCTGCCAGGTGGGAACGTCTTGTAGGCCCTGCTTCAAGAGCAGCCAGTTATGGTCGAGCTGCTTCGAGGCCTGGTTGAAGTATCTTCCGTCAGTAGCCAAGGCTGCCTTGTCCAGTGTGACAACAGCACACCCAGCAGAGCCGCTGAAGCCAGAGATAAACTCTCGACGGCCATCGCAGCCAGCAATATATTCGGAGGCATGAGAGTCTTCGGAGGGGATGACTGTGTAGGATGGCAAGTCAGTATCTATATCGCACTCCAACAGGAACGTGGTTTACCATAGACATCGACATTGCGCTCCTTCATCAGCTCCCTGAGCCTCGAGAGGCGACTGGTTGTGTCGATTCGCTCCATGTCGATGGCTGGCACTTGGTACAATGCTCGATGGCCGAGGCCAATTGATGACGATATACGAAGCCTAGCGGCTGGTTGATATGATAGAAACGGTGATCTTGTCACTGGATATGCTGGGCCGGGTCGGCGGACGAGACTGGGGGCGGGACGAAGACTTCTCCTAAGCATGAGAAACGGAAGGGGAAGAGGAGGTATCGAGTCTTTCTAGAAGGGCAAAATGTTCAAGATTGACTCAACACCGAAGGTGGCTTGACGTGCATATGGCGGGGAAGCGGCTGGACGGGCAGCGACGGGACAGTGAGGGGGGCAGCAGTAGACACAGCTGTAACCAGAAGGTAGGTAGGTAGGTACCTCACCGCGCAGGCTGATTCCCTTAACTATACCTACCTAGGTACCTAGGTAGACTGATCATTTACCACCATCTACCATAGTAGGTACTTACCCAGGCATGCAATTCCAACCCGCACCATAAACACTTATTATCTGGTTACTCTGATACTCTAAAAGTCTTCCTCTTCTTTGATTTTCTCCATAAGAGTAGCTAGCAGAAATTGTATCAAAAGCTTGTGTCCGCTTAAATCAACCTACGGATACTCTAGGCATAAGGAAACAAACGCTCCTTCTACATTGGCTGATTGGACAACGTTTGCCCCACACTGGGCTGGCAGCATTCTACTTTCGCCGTTGTGCCAGCACTGCCAGGACTGTGACTGACCACTGACCACTGACCAAGCACCAAAGTACCTTAGGTATCTTTGCCTTATACAATGCGCTACTTCTGTTTCTGGAGCATCGCAAGTCTCTGGTGTCATTCCTTTAGTTGCATATCTAGGAACCTTCCATCATCGAGTATTTTCCAACAAGCAACAGTTCGACCTGCCAAGAAATCGTCAGTCGCGAAAAAATAAGGACATCTACTCTTGCTTTCCCCGTGTTCGGCAACCTGGCCTTTCTCTTCTCGATTGGGGATTCAAGGTCTTTCGACAAACGTGGTTCCGCCGCTCTGCATTCCTACTCATACATTACGCTTGCTTGGCCCGGAGGCACAGTTTCACGGCTCATGCTCTTGAGCCGGTCATCAAATCTCACGACATCAACCCTTTCATTCCCCGGAGAGTTCTCCCACGGGCTTATTAGGGCATAATTATTGGCAGGCTAAGAACAGCTATATCTTCAAACTCATGGAGAGCCCGATGCCGCCGTCGACCATCCAAGAGGCGGAAGCCGTTAGCTACCCGACTTACCTACAGCTGACAACACCTTGGCTGACTGTACATAGCTGGTTTTGTCTCTTTATCAGCCGGCGCCCCCCCACACGGTCGCACGAATTCAAGAGACCCTTCATCGCATGCAACGATCGCCATCCGGCTGGTGGATCGCTCGGGATCTTCTGGCCCACGCAGACGACAAGGTCAAGTTCTTCGGCGCCCTCACTCTGATCGTCAAGTTGAACACCGAGAGGTATGACCCCTTTTCCTAGCATTGTTTCATCGTTTTCTCCCACATTTACTGACGTGGCAGGTAGCTCGTCTTTGTCGGGCGACGATGCCTCGGAACTCCGTCAAAACCTAGTTGGCTGGTTTGTCAAGTCACTGGACGATGGCTCTGGGGCCATGGTTATTAGAAAGCTGTCCTCAGCCTTGGTCACCCTGTTCCTTTGCTTCCCTTCTCAGTGGGAGTTGTGTATCCGCCATCTTTGCTGTTCTTTGTCCGAGGGAAGCGCTTTGCCTATCGAAAGGGCTGACGGGTCCATAAGCACATCCCACATTCTGCAGACACTTCATTTTCGGAAACTCCAGGCAGCGTTGTGGTTCTCAGGGGCGCTGGTAGACGAAGCAGCCAAAGTGGAAATGAACTCAGCAAAACAGTAAGTGAGCCTCGGGGACATACGACCTTCACTGCTACTAACAATTCGGCAGCATGGGCTTATACGAGACTGTTACTCGCAACATTCCAGACGCACTGGCTCTGATGTCTCACGGCCTCTCACTCCAGGCGTCTGCAGACATAGTAGACCGCGTCATTCAGAAAGACTCTATTGTTTGCTTGCAGGTAAGCCCCCTCCCCCCCCGAAGGCGCAATCGTACAATATTTTTTCTGGGGCATTTGCTCACTCGAAAACACGTAGTCTTGGGTTTGGTTCTCCCAGAAGGTATCGACACATGACGACGAGCTCATTCGCTCTCTACGTGAGTTGATCCAGCCTACGATTGCGGCCTTGGCCGAAGAGGAGTTGTACGAGGCGGCTGTCGAGCTACTTTCCGATATACTCTTAAACTACTCGGGGTTTTTGACGGAAGACCACTATGAATCTCTCTTTTCCCTCTCCGAGACCCAGTGGTCTCACCAACGCTATCAACGGCTTGTTGAGGGGGATTTCGAGTTCGATTCTATCCAGTTCGGGCAGCTCATGCTCGCTCTTGGTGATTCCAAGGTTGAGGCTCTAATCCACAGCATTGATACCCGATCTTCACGCTTTCTTGCACGTTTGCGCGGCCTGCTCTCTGCTCAAGGTTACCCTGTCAGCGAAGACAAAATATTCGTCCCTGCCCTCGAATTTTGGTCTACTTATGTTGAGACGTTGACGGACAGCATCTACTCGGAGGACGAAGATGCCAAGGTTTGGGTGTCTACAGCTACATCCCACGTTCTGGAAGCCATCTCTGCCGTCTGGCAGCGGATCGCCTATCCAGCTGGTAGCGTTCTTGCTGGCTGGGACTCGGCCGACCGGGCAGGGTTCAGTGATGCAAGGAAGGATGTCGCTGACCTTCTCCAATCGTCATTCACAGTGACAGGCCCATCGTTGATATCGACATTCGGAAATCTGACTCTCCAGTCTCTGTCGCCAGAGTCATGGTCAAATCTCGAGGCTTCTGCTTTCTGTCTGGGGTCTCTAGCCGATTGTGTGGCTGGCGATGCCAGGTGCGACGACACACTCAGGGCTGTCTTTTCTTCGCCCTTGTTCAACTTGCTACAGACATCCAGGGATAACATGCCAGGCCGTACACGTCAGACCTGCATATCTTTGATTGAGAAGTATTCTGACTATTTCGAGCGCGAGACGCAGAGCCTTCCGGCTGCGTTGAATTTGCTCTTCTCTGTCTTGGCCGACCCTTTGTTAGCTGGGCCTGCAGCGAAATCAATTCAACGACTGTGTTTCTCGTCTCGGTCTATTCTAGCACCCGAGGCAAGTGCGTTCCTGAGCCAGTATCAGAGCATCGTCACGCAGAGCCAATTAGATTGCATGGCTGGCGAGCGAATCATGGGGGCCATTGCGGCTGTCATACAAGCTGTGCCGGACGAGAACTTAAGGCTAGGGCATCTTGAGGCTCTGCTTTCCTTCGTTCGGCATGATGCTCGCAAGTCCATGCAGCTGCTGTCTTTTCCTAGGCTCCCGAGTGATGCAGCGGGCAATGCCCTGAACATTCATCGTTGTTCGACGTTGACCGAACCATCCGAACTCCCTCTCCACATGGCCTCAAGGGCGTTGAGGAGTCTAATTAGCATTGGGAAAGGTTTACAGGCCCCGGGCGATGTCCCGTACGACTTAGAGAGAGAGAAAGACTCATTCTTGATCTCCCAAGGTTCAAGACTGGGCCAGATACAAACAGAGATCCTGTCCCTGGTTGCCCAGCTGCAATCCTCGTTCCCGCAAAGCGGTGAAGTGGCTGAGAGTGTCTGTAACATTTTCAGGGCAGGATTCTCAGAAGTTGAGGCTGGTCCATTTGTCTTTCCTCCTCAGCTTGTTTGCGATTATCTCACCCAGCAAACGTCCCAAACACCTCGCATTGGCTTGTTTGTAAGCACAGCCTGCTCGTTCCTCAGCTCCCTGGGAAACATGAAAAGGAGCGATGTGGACGAAATTAGAGCCAAGCTTCTGGGATGGGTCATAGGCCTACTTCAGCAACTGCCAGGTAAAGAGTTTTTTTTAGTTTACCCAGATGCACTGCTGACAGAATTGGCTTCACAGAACCGGATTCCGATACGGAATTGACGCAGAACGGCATCGAATTCACAAATCGCCTGATCACGCGGGAGGCCGCCGCCTTGTTTCATGCCGACTGTCTTCCGCATGCCGAATTTTTCTTCATGTACACGTTGCGGGTACTAGATGGGCGCGAACCACTTCCGAAAGCGGCAGCCGCCGACTTCTGGGTTCGTTACATGGCGAGGTGCACTTTTGTTTGATATCGTGCTAAATAGGACGCAGGCAACATTCATGACGTTGAAACCCGGGGATCAAGAGGCACAGAAAAGGATAGAACACGCCATGTCCCAGCTCGGCCCGTTGCTCGCTCACTCCATCATCCGCAACGTCGGTGGAAATGCCTCAAGGAGTGAGTTGGATAAGCTGAGCGAACCTCTAAAGAAAATGGTGAATCACCATGTCAAAGCTCGCGCATGGCTCGAGCAAGCTCTGTATGATCCGTTATTCCCTGGGCAGCAAATTTCCACCGAACAGAAGGCTGTTTTTCTCAAGAAGATCATCGGGTGAGTCGAAACACTTGAGTGGAGGGATGATTAGCAATGCTAACTTCCGCCTGTAGTCTTAGGGGTGCAAGAGGAACCAACCAAGTGGTAAGAGAGTTCTGGCTTTCTGGACGGGGATCTAAATTCGCCTATGCCTCATGAGGCCGATGTAAGATGCCCGTTAAAGGGCCAATGAATGTTGTAGGAGAGCATTGGCAATTGGAATGTCGCTGTGTGCGAAGGAGGTTCCATGATGGACATTCATTGATGGTGTAAGGTTCCGTACGTCGCTCTACGGGCCTTTGGAAACATGGTAGGTACATTATGGTACATGCCAATCTGAAGGGAATACAGGGGGCAGAGGGAATGGCTGTATCGGGAAAATTGCTGGACGAACAGCTGCCAAAATAGCTTTACAGCCCAGTGGCTTCTCGTACGGCCGCCATGGTTTCCTCGGCGCTGAGACGGGCCCTCTTGGCCCCCTGTGCCTCGACAGCGTCAAGATATCTCCCCTCGTCGGCTGATAAGAAGTTAAAGTAGCGCTCACGAATTCCGTCAAGCCCCTGAACGACAGCTGCAGAGACGGCCTGTTTGAGGTCTTTAAGAGACTCTTGAGAGTGGGATTCGGCCAGTTGGGCCGGTTTTCTTCCCTGGGCGTCGAAAATGGACAGGATTTCCAACAAATTGGACACACCGGGCCGGTTGTCCGGATCATAAGAAATTTGATTTGAGGAGTCGGTCCGGGCGCACATGATCTTTTTGTGGATCTCTTCCGGCGTGTCGGTGATGAGGATGCGTGACCTGGGGTCAGCAGCTGATTTTGACATCTTCTGCTTTGGTTGCTGAAGCGACATGACCCGCCGAGCCGTAGCTGTGAGTAGTTAGTTAAATAACCAAGTTCGGACAACACGCGTTGTGGTTGAGCTTACATGTGATGGTTTCCGGGGACACAAGGTGCGGGCCAAAGTTGTGGTTGAAATTGGTCACGCATTCACGAGCAAACTCGAGGTGCTGCCTCTGATCGTCGCCTACAGGGACATGTGTGGCACTGGGAGGACGATTAGCGGGGTGCAACCAATATCCGTCACTGCACTCGGATGTATGCCAAGGTGAGGTGGTCAGTTGGAGAAATCCTACGAACCGATGAACGAGGATATCTGCAGCCTGCAAAACTGGATAAGAGAACAAGCCAAGCTTCAATGATGCCTTGGCACCCTCGTCGAGAATTGTAGCGTCAGAAGAGAGCGACAGCTTGCTCTACAGAAACATTATGACTTTAGCAACTGAGTAAGCGGTCAATAAACAGCGATGATTCAACTGACTTTCCACTGTGTCATACGGGACAAATAGCCGATAGAAGCTGTGCAGCTGAGAATCCACATGAGTTCCGAGTGAGCCGAGACCTATAACTGAGGCAATTAGCACAAAGTTTCAGTCTCAAGACATGGACGAGTGAATAAGAGAGAGAGAGAGAGAGAGAGAGAGAGAGTGTGTGTGTGTGTGTGTGAGTGTGCTGCAATGGTACTTAGAGAGAGGGTCAACTCATACAGAAGATTGATAAAACAGTATCGAGCGTTCGGGGTCAATACCAGCAGCTAACAGGGCGGCCAGCGTCTCCCTCTTCCATTGCTTTAGCTGCTTCGCTTGTTGAGGTACGGTGATAGCGTGTAGGTCCACGACAGAATAGAGAAGCTTGCAATGGTCAGCGGGCTCGCTCTGGAGCCGCACCCATTGCCGAATGGCGCCAGCGTAGTTGCCCAAATGCGGCGTCCCCGTGGGTTGAATGCCTGAGAAGATGATCTTGGGCTTCTCAGTCGATGCGGCTCGTCGTCCGTCCGAGATCCTAAATCGGCGGGCTACCGGTCTCATGTGCCGCCACATGGCGAGAATCACTTGCTGTGGCACTCGCCGAAAACGGTTGCCTAGCGCCAAAAGAGACTTGAAAAGGGTCTATTTTGTTATGTTTCTCTTTTTTATTCTCTTCCCTTTTGAGACAATGGAAAAATGAAATGAAAAATCTGATAATGGGATGAGCCTGTGCCACTGGAAAATATCTGCCTGTGTGCTCACTTTCAGTTGATGTGCACCAGGATTAATTTGGAGATGATTTTGACCAGCTCGGCCGGCGGTTGTCAAGCACGGGCCTGTCCACCAACGGCTTAAATTACCAGTGAGTCGTTGCGGTGTATCGTTGTATCGGGGCGATGCAAATTTCCCTTTTCTCCGTCGCCACGGGGTCCCCCAAACGGGTGTCAGGCTCGGTAGAACATGTGGCTAGTGGGAAACCCGGAGACAATGGCGACAGGTAGATTACATCTGGAACACCTTTTCAATCCGGGGGGTGAGTTCTCGCTGCTATGATATACAGAGGCGCATAAGGCCCATCTAGATACGTAGTACAAATCGACTGATCGCGACATCCATCGCTATCAATGGAGCCCTTCCAAGTTCTCATGCGTCGGCATCTGATGCTGCCGCCGCCGCCTCCTTTCTCTTGAGCGCCTCCTCCCGCTTGTACCGCCCTTGGACGAACCGGCGCTCGCCTTCTGCCCGCTTGCCACTGTCGATATCGAACCTTACCTTGTCCAAGAACTCTTCCACCTTCTTGACTGTGTCCAGGTCCCGATTTTGACCAAGGTGGCTCCACTTGGACTCGATAGCCTCGCCAGCAGCTTGATCGATGGTGTCCATGGTCTTGCCCACACCTGAGGAGAATGCAATGTTAGTCCTGAAATACAGAAGCAGACAAAAGGCTGCGTGCAGATCGATGATGCCACATACCCAGCTTGTCAAAGTCCCAGACATTGGCCTTCATGCCGATGCCGTAGTACGCGTGTTTTTGCAGAAACGCTAGCCAAAGTTGCACGGTCTCCGGATTCCCGTCACGAATCTGGACAAGACGACGCAACGTAACGCGCTCAAAGTTCTCTTGCGACTTCTTGAAGATAAAACTACTCCGCGGGACTGTCCATCGTTCGGTGATTCGGGGGAGCGGCACAGGGCCGAAAGCCGGAAGCTTGAGGTAATAGGCGGCACGGAGGGCAAAATCGGCGAAGAACTCAAGGTTCCTCAAACTGTATGAGCGCAGCTGAAGGTCGCATGATGGAATGCCATATTCAGCCTCGCGTCGGAGAGGTTGAAGGTAGAGAGCTTGTATGCTTCGAGGGTATCGCGGTTCGTCCTGCTCGTTCTTGGCAACATCATTTTCCCTACAAACCGACGGTGGGTTAACAAAAGATGTGGAATATTCGCGGGGCGCATCCAGAAGGTTATGAATGGCGCTTACGACGCTTCAGGCTTGCCGGATGTGTTCTGTTGCGTGCCTGTGGCGAGGCTACGAATCCATGGCTGTCGCTGAGCGATAGCCTGAAAGAATAGAACGGAACGGTTAGCTTTCAAGCCCCTTCATGTTGCCTGCGATTGCGTTGTAAAGACGGTATGAACAGACCTGTATTGTTGGCCGTGCCAGGCAGCGGGCCGTCGGGCGTAAAAGTGATGTTACGCGCATGGTCTCCGAATGCGTGACAGGCCGCCGTTACCGTTCGAGCAGCACTCATGGTTTTGAAGGAAGTGAGATTCGTACCAAGCCTAATAAAATCTGGAGGTACCCGCTAAATATTCATATAAGGGATATGAGCCGCTTCAAGTAGTAGATCGTTAAGGCGGATAAACTATCATGCATACATATTCGCATCAATTCAGCTATCGACTCTCTCTCCACTATGCGCCAGTTTCGATTGGTTTCGTATTGCTGGCAAGGTGCTCGACTTGGTTCCTCTCAGCAAGATACAGAAGTGTCCAGGATGGAATAGTAGCTTTATCCACTTCTCTGGCTACCCAGCACATGTGATATCACCAGGTCAACAGAGGCACGCTACCACGGATGTAATAAAATTTACTGCACTGGGACGATGTGCGATCTGGACTGGCTGGGTATTGTGTATTGACAGTTCTGCTTAATGACGGTTGCGCCGGCGACGCTCAACTAATTTCTTGTAGTGCGCCTTTCTGCCGCTTGCTTTCTTCACCTGGATATTTTCGTACTTGGATCTGAATTTGCCCGAGGCTTTTTCAGCGCTAAGAAGCTCATCCACAAGCGTCTGCTTCCTCTCCTTGCGTGTCAAGCGAGCGCTATGGAATTCGGTAGGGCCTTCAACGATGCGTCCTACGTGGGCGTACCGCGGTATTCTGGCCTTAAGTGACTCCTTCTTGTAGTGTCGCTTGGGATCAATGGCAGTTCCTCTCATATGGAGGACCTGCAAATCCCTTTTCAGATCGGGGTCGTTGGGATCCGTCTTAGGAATCCCAAACCAGCCTGGGCCAGCATTCTCGTGTGTCTATTCAGCTTTCGTTAGCAAGCATTCACGACATGTTACCAACGACGTATCAAAATGAAGAACATTCTCATTCAGAGTAACTATGAAAATAAATGATCATTAGGGCGTGGTGCGGCAACCCAATACGGGCACCGTCACCACATCAAATAGATTAAGCAAGGGATTGCTTATCATCAAGAGAAGGGTGAGAACGTAGAGATTGCACGGCAACATACCTTGTCCTCCGCTGGCCTAGGATCGCGAAGCGTAATGCTTCTCGAGTCTTGCGCTTTGGGCTGGGCCTTTGATTCCGTAGTCGGATCGACAGGCGCGGCCGCGACGGCGATCAAGCTGCAATCCTTCGGCCGCGACAATTGTTTAGTCGCTAGGCGACTTGCCGCTTCTTTCAGGAGTTCATCGAGGCGCTCATCACACAGCTCTGGCATAGCGGTGAAGTGCGATTGAACCGTGAGGGTCGAAGGGGAACTCGGCTTTGAACTCAAACGGTCGAAGGGAGAAAATTCGACAAAGATTCGGATGATTAGGAATTTTTTTCCTTTCTTATGGGGCGAGCTGGAAATGGGGGTGGAGACGAGTGAGGCGTATCCGTACCTCGAAGAATTAGGTAAGGCGCTCGAACAAGCCGGACTTCTTCATGCCTTAGGCATGACTATCTTCTCAACCCCTCAATCACTCGGTACCACATGGGTCGTGGACTTTGACCATAAGCCACGTCATTTTGAGCCTACCGACTAAGGTAGTATCCGTATTGTCTTGGGTTTTGTAAAAACTTACCATACTAGTATAGTAAATAAGACGGTTAGGTTCCGAAGAGGCTCGCTTGCAGACGTGATAGATGCCCAACCTTGAGGGTACCTGTCAGGCCGTCGAGTAACCTTGCCCGCTGGTGCATGTCTTTCGCCCGTCGGCACCATTGGCTAAGCTTGCCGCATGGCTACTTGCTACCTAGGTACCTGAAAGCCTACGCAGCTAAATGTCGCTTACAAGTAGTGTACTTTCGGCCGCCGACTGATAAGATGGTAGCATCCTATTGTGTCGAGTACAACTATTCCCAACTCACTGTCGCGTCACTTCCTTCTTTTGCGTTATGTTATGTCTTGAAGTTACACTCAAGTGTTGCACGTAATAGTTTCGTGCGCTACTGCGGCAACCTTTATCAGTTCAGCTATTACATCTGAGCTTTCCGCCGTAACGCAGGTGGTGCCTTGATGTAGGTAAGGTACTTGAGGCGAGCACAGATACATCTTCCCCACAAGCAAGGCACCTACCTATCCATTTAGGTACCTCAGCTCTGGTGCACTCCAGCCGCTAGACACGAAGTTGAACAGTGGGGTTTTCTGCAGAGAACGTCGTGCGCCAGCAAGCGGTCTTGTGCCAACCAATCTACCCACGAACCGGTTCTCTCGCGACACGCGCCATCCGACAGAGGTACCACCTCCCTTCACCTCACCTCAATCCTGGCCCATAATTACAGCGCGCATCTCTCGCTACTGAGGTAGAGCATCGCTTTTCGCTTTCACGACACGCCTCGGCCAAACATATCGCCATGGATTCTCAGAATCAATCCGGCTCCCATGCCCAGCAGGGCCGGCCCCAACCTGTCTACGACACAACGCATGGCGGTCATTACGGTAAGCAAAGAATGGGAAACAGCAATGCCCTCCCTTACCTATGGCAGGCGCAATGCGTGCACTGCAAGCGCATCACCTCCCTCATACTGACGTTGTCTTCCTCTATCTAGGCGCGAGCGCTGCGGTTCGTACCCCCCTTGGTTCATGAATACGACTTTCTGCCTGCGATGGCTAGCTCTCTCCCCCATCCAGCGACTGCGTCTGACCAAGTCCAAACATAGCTCTCCGCCCAAGGTTTCGCCCCCGCCGAACTCTACACCGGTCCTTGGGCCAATGTGCGTGTGCCCCCATATCCCAGCAGCAATGCGAGCGCCTGGCAGACTGACGCGCTCTTACAACCGCAGGTTCACCAAGGGTTGACCGGACAGTACAAAGACATCTTGACAACCTACTGGCAGCAGACGATCAATCACTTGGAGAGCGACAACCACGACTACAAATTGCATCAGCTGCCCTTGGCCCGCATCAAGAAGGTCATGAAAGCCGACCCCGAAGTCAAGATGATCTCTGCCGAAGCGCCGATCCTCTTCGCCAAGGGTTGCGATATCTTTATCACCGAGCTTACCATGCGCGCCTGGATTCACGCCGAGGAGAATAAGCGCAGGACTCTGCAGCGCTCTGACATAGCATCTGCGCTAGCCAAGTCGGACATGTTTGATTTCCTCATCGATATCGTGCCCCGCGAAGAGGCTTCGTCCCATGCCAAGAGAACTGCTGGTCAAGCAGCTCCTGCTCCACAAGGCGTCCCGGCCCAAGCTTCCCAGATACCAGGCCAGCATGGTTCCTTGTCGCAGGCCACCAATCACTCTTCCTCATCCCATCCCATGGCTGCAACTGACTACGGCCTCGCTGGTCATGCCCTCGGCCCTGATCAAGACTATCGGCAGAACCCCAACATGTACCCTGGCCAAGTACAGCCAGGCCCTTCGGCTCCCTACGGCCAAGCTCAACAACCCATGTATGGAGAGATTGAGGGAATGTACGGATACGGAGGGATGCAGCCTCAGCAGGTAAGTAACCTCTCAACAGCCGGTATCGTGTGGCGGTGATTGTCTAACATATTCTTAGCCGCCTATGTCCACCGAGGAATTCGAGTAGAATTATTCGGCATCAAGAGTGCATGGTCTGAATGCCTCTGCCCTTGACTGCTACAGCTGACGGGAAGAGGCACGAAAGTTGTTTCTGTTTGGGTCTGGCGTCGCGGCGTTGAATGCATTATTGACGACAAGAACCAGCATGACGTAAAGGCATCGGGTCTGCCAGTGCTCACGGTAGGGTGGACCAGCTGACATTGACCGAATGCGAAGGAGAGCGCCAGCACGACCTGGACTTGTGCCAGTCTGGTAGCAATACGAGAGAGAAAATATAACTGATTGGTTGCCGCAGCGAGCTTCTGCGCGTGATATCGCGACACTGTGTGCTTGGGATTGATGATCCAGCAAGTGGACATATCCCCCACAGCTCCCGTGATGCAAGGGAGATACCTTACTTCATCATACCGAATCGGGAGGAGAAGTTGGCGAGAGGAGCGCTGCGGGTAGGGCCTTGGGCATTGGAAGTAAGCCTGTAATTTTGTCAGGCGGTTTGAAAAATGAGGGGAGGGCCGGGACATACTTCTCCAACAGTATGGGACCGTTCAAGGCGTCAACGCGGCCATACTTTTTGTTGCGAATGGAGATGTCAAAGAACTCGTCATGATTGTCGGACTGCATTAGGTTGATGGTTTGTTGTAGTTCGTCCAGGTTTTCTCGGAGCATGGCTCCATTCTCGAGACTGTCGACAAATTCGGTGAGATATTGCACGTCGTTTGCCAGTGCAGCAACAGCATTGGTATTGATATGCTTGACGTCAGGAGACAATGGTAAAGCCTACAGAGTATGTGTTAGCGAGAAACGCGATTAGACCAGCACATGAGGGAAATTGACAAGAATCTTGTTGGCGGCGTGGCTGAGAGCGTCAAAGTAGATGAGTTCCTTGATCTCTCGCGGCAGGCCAAGAAGCGTGGAATTCATGATATTGGAGAGGTATCGGGTCATCGTCTGCATGTAACTGCTGGGGTCGGGAGATGATGCGGTTGCCATCCTACACGATGTTGTCAGCTTGGATCAATGCATGTGGTGTGTTGCGGCTTGTATCAATCCTATCGTCTGACTAGACTGATACATACCAGTCATATTCTGCGGTATCCACCAGGTCATCAATCTTGGAGTTGACGAGTTCGAAAATACGCTTCTCAGCCGTCTTTTTGTTGTTTCGGAACTCCTCTGTGGCAACGAGAGTGACAGGGCCGCCAGCTGACGTAGACGATCTCGCTCTGATGAGGAGTTGCTCAAGCTCTTGGCAAGCAGCTTCGAAGTGCTCAAGATTAATAAGAATCTGCACAATCTGCCCAAGATACTGGGAGCTCAGTCTCTCGACAAGAGACTTGCAGACCTTCTCAGTTAAAAGCTCATCCAGGGACTACGAATAGTAGGATCAGCTAAGTTGCCCTGCTCTTTGGTTCAGAGGACCTGTTACCTTGCGAAGCGTATCGTCGATGATGTTGGGATGCTGAAAGTGATCATCGGAGAAGAAGTAGAACTGGTTCAAGAAGTTTCGAATGTCGATACAGCAGAGCGGGTACATTTGTGAGAATGGCAACACGCAAGGGAAACTGGATGATGGTTAGAAGTCAGGATATCTGCAGGCGGGGGCTGAACAGGCTACCTGAGCTCTTCCAAAGTTTTTTCTTGAGAGAACCAGCTGACATTCACCACCTTCTCGTACTCCTCGCGGGTGTTGATAGCCATGGGCATGTAGTCGTCCGTCGAGACGATCTATTATCGTCAGATATGTAACGCACCGCATGAATAAATGGAGGCGCCTACCTCTTGAAAATCTTCGCTGAATCGTCGCTTCAGTAGCTCGGCATATTTGTCAAATAGGGTAAGGAGAAAGTTGTCGAGCATGGATACAGAGTATCCCCAGCCCTAGCAAAATTCGGTTTCAGGCAACGCCAGGATGGTCAGAGGACTGGAAACCTCACCTCCATGGTTTGGATGAATAGGGCTATGACTCCCTTGATCTTAAGAAGAATTTCGGCGTTGCTTACTTCGTTTAGCGCCTGTGAGGTAAGTGTGATGGCTGTGTGGCACATGGAGTCCCAGAGCTCGTCAACCTGATGGTCTGTTAGCAACTGCATCGAAACGAGCAACTAATTGAAGCATGAACTTACATCAACAGCAGATCGTAGGTGAGGGACACGCCGCATAGTCGCCTTTTCAATGATGGCGAAACCAGCGATGCCTTCAAGTAAACTACTGAGTGAAGACTCGTCATCTGCGACGAGTCCAATAGTACTTGGTAGCAGTAAGTCCTTCTGCTGTCGGCGAGTCGTGGCATACTCAGCACGGAACTTATCGCTCTGTCCCAGGGCGTCGTGAATGTGCAGACATTCGAAGAGAGGCGTAAAATCAACCTGCAGCTCTTCATTGTCGAGTACATCGAATTCCTCGCTCTCGTCAAAAACCAGCTCGGTGGACGAGTTGAGTCTGAAGTTATTCAAATAGCTATCGCGTTCCACCCTTTCTCTCTGTCTCGCCCTCCTAAGCTCGGTATGATAGAACGCAACCTCGCCGAGGAATTGTGAGGTTTCGCGGATGCGAAATAACCAGGTGTTGAGATCTGTCATGACAGCCTCGGAAATGGTTTTCTGTGACGCTGGTATTGACTTTTGGATTACGTCCGCTAGCCTGTGTTGGGTGGCATATTTGTTCTGGATCGTCGGGATCAGATGCTCATTCTGAAGGTCCTCGAGAGATTTGAGTGCCGCATAATACTTCTTCTTGCGGATTAAATCGTGGGCATGGTTGACGGCATGCAGGATCTTGAGGGATTCTTTCAGTGCGTCCGACGCATCGGCTATGTTTTGTCGCACAGCCCTTGTGTTTACCAGGGCTTGCTTTTGGTCGGCAAGCTTCTCTGTGCTTGCTTGGATGGACTGGTTTAGCCTTAGGATTTCTGCCGTGAGCGCGACAGTGCCCTCGCGTACGCTCTGTAGCTGGTTTACCGAACCCAGAAACTCTTCGTGCTTTGTCAACCCTATTCTCTCGATTTCGGCTTCCCTCTCTTCGGAGTACCGGACCAAATTCTCCAGCAATGAAGGGGTTCGATTCGAGTGTGAGGCATCTTTGAGGACAGGGATGAGTTGATCGAGGAAGTCTGTGTCGGTCGAGGTCGGGATGATCTGGATGACTCTGGATCAGTACGCGTAATTCTCGCAGGAAGGGTTAAGAGCCGACCTGCTGGACAGCTGCGCCGTAGTCATTGTAGGTCTGCGGACGTCGAGGCATGCTGGGCCATGACCTTGACAGTCCTGCGCGGCTCCTTGAACCTGGTAGAAGTGCTTTCGTCGTTAGAAGTAGGTCTGAACTCGTGTGTGCAAACAACCGATTGTTACCAATGTGCTAGCGAGATACGTGTAGGGTGTAATGACTTACTTCCTGGGATTAATATTGGGTTGACGATGTTCTACTGGGGACGACAGTGATGATTAGGACGTGTTGTGTTGACATGGAACAGAGGGCACTGCGCCGCAGAGGTGCTTAGAAATAGGATAAATTAAGCCTACCTAGTTCAGCCTAACTGCTTAGGTGCCTACACAGCAATTGCTGCAGGCTTTAGAAAACTTAGGTAACAGGCTTTATAGGTGTATTAGGCGTCTAGAAAAGGGGCTTCTAAAGGGCTAGTAAAGGCCTTTCTAAGCTATTAAGCTATATAGTAATAGATAGGCAATATATATTATATATATATATCTTAATGTTAGATTTATAGGTCTAGTAAAGTTACTATAAATAATCTATCTTAAGGGTATTTATAGATATTTCTATAGCTTAAGGAAGGAAGGATCTATCTAAAGCTATTAATTAGGCTGGCTGCTTATATAGAAGCTAGGGAAGTAAGGGAGTAAATTCTAACGCTCTAATTAGTTATATCTATCCCTTTAATTAAGGCCTATCTTCTAAAGCAATAGCTGCTTAGTAGGTTAATTAATCTAATTAGCACCCTATTAATCTAATAGTCTAAAATATCTTAGGGCCCTCTATATAGCCTAATTAATATTCTAATATTAGTAGTCTTTTATTATTACTACTAATTAATTAGGTTAAATAACTATCCTTACTATAATATAGTAAAAAATAATTAAATTAAAAGTTAATAATACTTTTATAGAGTAGCTAATTAATCTAGATTTAGCTAAATAAAACTTCTATTAAATCCTTCCTTATATATACACCTAAGTAATTCTTTTTCCTATATAGCTTATACCTATTATACCTATTATTTTTATGTAACCTATCCTTCTATTTATATAGTAATCTTATTACTTATAATTAGGCTTTTAAAGGCTGTATTTAGTAATACTTTTATAAAGACATTAGCTAAGTTATTAGCTCTATTAATCTAGTATACTCTATAGAGCTTATATCTCTTATATAACTGCTAGAAGGCTATAATATTAATTATAAGCCTTTTCTCCTTAGTAGTACTAAGCTTTATAAAGTACTTATATAATAAATATAAGTTAATATATATAATAGTAGGGATTAGAGGAAGCTTAAGTTAATAAGTAATTATATAAAAGGTTATACTAAGTATATAAACTATATTTATATTAGTAACTATACTATAGACTTATAAGAGAAGTATACTTTATATAGTATATTTTAACTTTATTAATAAGAAGTAAATAATATTACTATAGATTATAAAGGTATCTCTATTAGTATTATTAATTAAGCTCTTATTAGCTAGTATAATTATAAATCTAAGCTATAAAGTAAAATTAATGTTATTAGTAAATAACCTATTAATAAAGATAAACATCTTTATAGTAGGTAGATTAAGGGGTAGGAAAGTAAGGCTATAATCTATATAGTTAATCTACTACTATAGGCGCTAATTAAAGTTCTTAATATTACTAGCTAAGGGGTCTTAGTATTATATAGTAGATAAAAGGTTAAAGTATACCTTAGGCTAGTAGATTAATGTAATATATACTCTATAGGCTTACTACTTAATATACTACTTCTTTATATTAGTAGGGGTTATATTAATTAATATAAGGGTAAGCTTAGTGCTTTACCCTTTCTAGTAAAGGGTAAGGATATTACTGTCTATAATAGTAAGGGTACTACTATTAAAGGTAAAGGGAGCTAATAGGGTAAGGGTTTCCTTAGGCTTAGTAGTAAAGGAGGCTTTTTTAAGCTACTTATATTTATACTATAAGAAGTCTTTATTAGAAACGCTAAGGGTATTATTAGTCTATAGACTAATAATGCTAAAGAAAGGGTTATTAATTAATAAAATTAAGAGGTAGGGATTAAAGATTAAGATCTCTATCTAGAGACTCTTTTTATAGTAACTATAGTAAGTTACTTACTAGTAAGTCCCTAATTTAGTAATACTATATAATAGTCTAATTACCTCTATAATTAATCCTAGTAGATATTTATCCTTAATCTAAGTAGGTAACTCTATAAGGATAACTTTATTTAATAGTAACTAAGATTAAATATAAGCCTAGGTAATATTATAGACCTATATTGTTATTTTCTATAACTTAATTAATAAAGGTATAATATAAAGGATTAATTATTAGGTAGCTTATTAGATTATTAGTAATTATATAAGAATAAAGGCTTTATTATAATTATTATATCCTTAGACTATAAGATATAACTTTTTATATAGGGTAGTAGTCTTATCCTTAATTTTATTAACTATATATAATTAGAATAGTTATCCTATATACCTTTTTAGGTTAAAGGGTATAATATAAAATACACCCTACTTAAGAAGCTTACTAACCTCCTTACCTTATAAAGCCTTAAAAGGTTTTCTAGGCGTAGTAATTATACCTTAGGTATATAGCTTACCTAATAACTTAAGGTTTATAGCTTTCTTTACTATAAGAAAGATATTATAGTTATCTAGCTTAGTAATAAATATACCTAGGATAATAGGGTATTTATATAGTCTACTATAATATCTTAGAGCTAGAGGGTTAGGCTAATTAGGCGCTAGAGGTAATAGGCTACCTAGCTTATTTATATTAATAAGGTTATTAATAGGGCTATTAATAGTATCTTCTTTATCTATACTAATAGTAGTTATATTATTATCCTAATTATTATATAGGTATAGCTTTATAACTATTAGTTAAAAGGTATAAAGCCTATATAGTATATTAAGGTTATAGGTCTTACTGTTAATTATAGTTAGTTAAAAAGAATCTTACTAGCCCTTTTTCTTATACTAGATATATACCTCTAAGTTAAGAGTAAGGTTAAGGGTTAGTATAGTATTTAGACTGTTATATATAGTAAGAGTATTATATACCTAGCGTATAGTATAGAGATAGTAAATCTTATCTATTACTTTATTAATAGTATTAGTATATTATAAGACATTAGTAGAAGGTATAGAATTATTATTAATCCTAGGGTATATACTAAAAGTAAGAAGTATAAGAATAAGGCTATTAGGGCTAGTAGTATTATTAATAGCCTTAATAGCTACTTAAAGTATAGACTCTATACTAATTAATAGGTCTTTAGTATATATAATCTTATAGGTATAGTATAGTAGTATACCCTTCTAGGCTATATATTATGTGAATGTGTTTTATTTCTAGGATTTAGTGACAGGTATTAAGTATAACAATTGCATTAAGTTTCTAACTAATAAGCTTCTAATAATATCTCTACTTTTATCCCTTAATTGTACTATACCTACTGGATAGCGTAGATTACTGCCTATAGCTAGCCTAAGTGCCTCTTTATCCTTAAAATCCTTTCCCTATCCCTCTGCTTCTAGGCTATCCTGCTAATAAAGCAGGAGAGCCTCTACTATAGGGTATGCCTTATCTTAATAATCTAATCTGCATTAGCTACTAGGCTGTTAAGAAGGAGAATCGCTAGCCTAACGCTTACTATATTAATTACTATGTGATTGTTTATATAGGTATTAATAGTGATAATGCTATAGATTAATTACCCTCTATATTAATTAATAATGTTATGTATTTAAGCTGCTATAAATTAATTTATAACCTCTAAGGGGTTATAGTTAGGAGGTACTGCTAGGTTAAAGGGGTTACTTATGTTAATTAAAGTTATAGTTAAGTATTTAACTTAGTTACTTTAGTAGATATAGGTTTTATATAGGATTTATCTAGATTGTAGGCTTTATAGGTTATAGGTATAGTTAATAGGAGAATCCTAGATTCTATTATTACTAACTCTATATACCTAAAAAGTCTGCTCCTTAAGGTTTAACCTTAATAGTTTAGAGTTCTTGCTATAGACCTTAAAGGTATAGACCTTAATAGCGAAGGTATTTCTAGTAAGTTAATCTAGCATTAAGTGAAGACTACACTAATCCTATAGTATAGTATGTTTTTAAAACAAGCTACTATACTAAGTTAATAGTATGAGAATAGGGTATAGTGCTTATATTAGGCTATTTACTGCTGTTTTTTTTTTACATTATATAACTAATCTTAACTGCTAGATCTAATAGGTTTTACGCTAGTTAAATTAGCATTCTTTAATAGTATAGTAGTATATAATATTATTTAACCTTCCTAACGCTATTATAAGCTTTAATTAAGGCTTTCTTTATAAGATTTAATATACCTTTAGTAGATTAATAGAACTTAGAGGAGTAAACATTTATCTTTATATTAGTTATAATCTAATTAGGAGGGCTTTAGTATATATTAATCTAATAAAGGTAAAAGACTTCCTATATATAATAGGTAGAAAGGTCTTTAAGGAATTAGGCTATACTAAAAGAGGTAGTAGTATTAATAATATAAAGAATAGGCTGATTCCCCTGAATATACATTATATTAACTATAATCTTATAATTAAACTTATAATTATCTTAAAGGGTAAATCTAAACTATAAAGGGGTTAATGTATAGAGTTAATAATAATAGTATACTTTAGTTAATTTATTAATTATACTCTTTCCTACTAAGTAACCTACCTAATAAAGGACTTTTTATAATTAATTAACTAAAGAGTAGCTAAATTAATAGTAAAAGCGCTAGAGCTCTCCTTTAGTTAGGAAGTTATTAGTAAGAAAGTACTCCTTTTAATAGTTAAGAAGTATCTAGAGGTAACCCTATTACTAAATAGTAGGTATAGTAGCTATTATCTTACTATCTTTATTAATAATAAAGAGGTTATAGCTAATATAAAGATATATACTCCTGCGTGATATAGTAGCGTATGTCTAGTAGTGTCTATACGCTTTTTAAGTAATAGATAGTTAGTTTAATTCTAACTGTAGAAACGCCTTTTGTAGTAGTCTAATTAGTTACTAGGTACCTACTGCAAATAGAGCCCTAGGCCCTACATACATAATAGAGCCCTAACAACAGTATAACAAAACAATGTATTAAGTTAATGTATAGTGTAAATATTATATATTTAGTTAGATAAAGACAAGCTACTATACAGTGTTAAATATAAGGGGTTTTCTCCTAAGAAAGAATAGGTTTTCCCCTTATATATATAGATTAGATTAGTACTATGTATCTAGTATAGTATAGGGCCCTCTACCTTATATATAGCGATATATAAAACTTAATTCTCTATAAAGATATACACTAAGTTAGTCTATATCTATAAAGGAAAAAAGAAAAGGAGTATTAGAGGGTATTATATAAAATATAATCCTCTTAATTAGGGTAGGAATAGTAATAATACCTACGGATATAAAGGTATTACTACTTCTAAAATATACCTTTATATTAGATATTAAAGTTAACTTAATTAAAGGAAGGCGCCTTTAAAGAGCTAGGTATTAAGGGTAACTAGTAGTAGAAAAGGTTACTATACTAGTATCTAGGATAATACTATAAAAAGTTAATTAGCTATATTACCCTTTAAGGCTAAAGGATATATTAAAAGGGTTACTATTATAGTTAACCTTAGTTAATATATAGAAGGTTAATTAGTTAGTAAGGGTATTAGTAATCTCCTTACTGTTAGAGGCTAACTTAAAAAAGGATAAAAATAAAGTTTTACCTAAGCTATCTCCTTTATCTTTATTATTATTATTATTAAGGGTAAAGAAATATCTTATAGAGGTCTTATTAGTTATACTAAAGTTTTTAATACCTTTATACTAAGTAAGGAAGTAAGTATAGGTAGGTTAAGATCTAGGTTTTCTACTACTAACTATAAAGTTACTATAGGCTTTATACCTTTTATCTAGTATATACTTTATTAAATAGTATCCTTATATCTTATTAATATAATACTTCTTATTAGTTAGTAGGAGTCTTTTTAGCCTATATAAAGGCTATATACTACTATACTAAGTAGTCTTACTATTACTATTAAACTTCTAATTAGTAAAGTACTAGTTAGATATAAGTAGTATATTAATTAGTATAGATATATTAAAGATAAATTAATAAGGGTTACTTTTTACTACCTCTAATATACTAAAGGCTAATTAAAGGTTTCTAATAATACCTTTATATATAGGCGCTAGGCTATATACTATAAGCTATAACTTAGATATACTATAGTAGGTATTTAGTAGCTTAGCTTAAAGGTTAGTCTTTAGGGTACTAAGTAGGAGGTTAGCTAATAGAATTACTTTCTAGAGGGTTATAAGCTTCTTAAGAAGGATCTTAAGAGCCTCTATCTTTATCTTACCTAGGTTATTAATAAGTATTTAAGTAAAGTTAGTGTTTTCCTACTTAGTAAAGTAAGCTTATTAGACCTCTTTAGGCTTAAATCTCTACCTTATAAGGAGAGTAAGGGTTATAAAGGGAAGATCTTATTTAGTAAGGTACTTATAGTAGTAACTAAGGGTATTATCTTAAAGTATTATTAAAAAGGCTTCTAGCCTCTAGGAGATCTTTCTATTAGATACTTACCTTATAGTACTTTTTAAGAAAGATTAACTACTTAGTATTAAAGGTATTATATTTCTATCTACTATACTTAATTAATTTAGAGTATAACTTAGTAAGGTTAATTAATTACTTTATTAATTATAAGGTAGAAGTAGTAACTAAGGGAGTATACCTTATTAGTAGATTAAAATAGGTATACTAATAGGGAATAAATTAAGATTAGGTAGGGGTAGGTATAATTAGAGGGGTAGAGACTAGTTAATTAGAGATATCTAGGATAATAATAAGCTTATAGGCTAAAGTCTTAAGGAGGGAAGGCTTATAAAGTAAAGGTTTATTAAGCTAGATATCTTCCTCCTTAACGCTAAATCTTAGTAGCTCCCTTATAAAGGTCTTATTATTTATAACTTACTGTTAGAAGCTATTAGAGAACTTTATAATACTATTAATCTCTATTATTAACTAATAGTAGTATCTTTTAAGGTTAATAGCTTAGGTAAGCTACCTAGCTTTAACTAATTAATAGTACCCTAAGAAGATTCTATTATACTATAGGAAATCTTAGAATATTATAAGGAGATTACTATAGGCTTTATTAAAAATCTCCTCTATCTAGCTAGTAAAGTTATAGTTATAATTACTCTAAAGATTATAGCTATACTTACTACTTTTCTTATATAACTCTATATATAACTTAACATAAGATCTTATATTTTTAGAGGTATTAGGATCTAATACCTTAAAGGTTACCCTCTTACTTTAAGTATTAGAGTTAATAAACTTAATAATCTTATTAAGTATAAATATAAGGTAATAGTAAGGTAACTATAGCTAATTAGTAGGAGGTATAAGGCTGCTTAAAGGAGTAAAAGTTAAAGCTATTATAATTAGGGTAAGGACTTATATACTATAGATATAAGTGTTTCTCTTTCTCTATAGATTAGAGGTATATTTACTTAGAGGTTAATTTCTTACCTTAACTAATATAAATATAATAGATTAAAGTCCTCTTAATAACCCTAGGTCCTTCCTAAGAAGGGTATATAGCTAGTATTAAGATACTAAGATCTTCTTAAAAAGGGTATAGTAGTAGGTATTAAAGTACTTACTTAATATAGCTAGTATTAATAATTTAATATACTAAGTAAACTATTAGTTTAAGTAAACTAAACTGTTTGTTTAGGGTAGACTATTTATTTAGTTTAGTAGTAAAAGAAAAAGAAGAAAAAGGGTATAAGGAGAGGGGGAGATAAAAGATATATATACCCTTTAGGGGAGTAGATAGTAGGATAAGCTAAAGTTAAAGGTAAAGTTATTATAAGCTTATAAGATAAGGCTTAATAGGTAGCTTAATGTATAAGGGGGCTAAAGTTATACTATAAGATTAAAAGGCTTAAATAGGATAATTAGCTAGCTATATTAAAGGAGGGGGTAAAAGGTAGAAAAGGTAATATAAGGGTAGGTAGGTAGGGGAGAAAAAGAGTAATAAAGAAGGTAAAAGTAAAGGTATTTAAAAGGGTTAATTAGGGTATAACTACTGCTAATTAAGAGGTTATTAAAGGAAAGATTATTAACTTAGCTTAATAGCTAGTAAAAAAGTCTTTTGTAAAGGTCTTTATAGTTATTATATATAGTAGATATACTTAAGATATTTCCTCTAGTTAGATTAAGTAATAAAAGATATAGGTAGAGGGTATACCTAAGATTAAGGTTATTATAAGATTTATTAGACTTTAAGTATATACTCTAGATTTAGTAATAACTTTATTAGTATAGAATTATTTATCTTAGGCTTATAAGTAGAGAGGGAAATTAATAATCTACTTTATCTATAATAACCTTACTAATCTATAGTTAAGTAGGTAAGTAGTAACTTATAAGTTTAACTACTAATTAGTGTTAGATTTATAGGTCTAGTAAAGTTACTATAAATAACTTATCTTAAGGGTATTTATAGATATTTCTATAGCTTAAGAAAGGAAGGATCTATCTAAAGCTATTAATTAGGCTAGCTGCTTATATAGAAGCTAGAGAAGTAAGGGAGTAAATTCTAATACTCTAATTAGTTAGATCTATCCCTTTAATTAAGGCTTACCTTCTAAAGCAACAGCTGCTTAGCAGGTTAGTTAATCTAATTAGCGCCTAGTTAATCTAATAGTCTAGAATACCCTAGGGCCCTCTACGTAGTCTAATCGATATTCTAATAACTATACTTAAAGTAGATATATTATATATACTTAAGGTAAGTGCTAGGCTATTAACTAAGTTACTACTATTACTTAATAAGTAATTACTTATAGATAAGGGGGGAGGTAGAGAGGTAGACCTATAAGTAATATCTTTAATTAAATATAGGTAAGTATTAGTTATCCTTCTAACCTTATAGTATTTAGATAGGATATTTTAGACTTTAGCTATTCTCTAAAGGTACTACTTAGGTTACTATAAAATATTCTATACTTATTAGTCTATTTAAGTAGTATTATAGGGAAACTATATACTATAGTAAAAGAGGTAATTATATAGGATCTTAATAGTAGTTTTATTAATAGATTTAATCTCCTCCCTTGTCTATTTATTAAGAAAGATCTTAGTATAGTAAAAAAGGGTCTAGCTATAGTATCTTTTATAGTTAAAGATAGTAATTATAAGAATATAGGTAGTATACTATATCTATTAATAGACTGTTCTAATATATAGCTATATAGCAAAAAGATCTATTAGTTTAGGTACTTTATGCCTAGACTACACTATATATATCCTTAAGTAGAGCGCTTAGTTAGTAATATATTGCTAACTGTAGCTAACTCCTTATAATTACCCCCCCTCCTAATGTAACACATCCTAAGTCGCGCTTAGGCCTATATCTACTAGAGGGCTAGGTAGATATATAAACCCTAAAGGCCTTAGGCGTCTAGCACCTAGCTGCAGCCGTCAGCTAGGTATTACCTCTTATAATCTAGTCCCTCTAAGCCTAACGTATGCTATACTTATATCGCTAAGCTAGCGCTAGCCTAACTCTAAAGGCGCTAACTAACTAGCTAACTTAGGGACCCTACCCTAGCTAGCCTACACCTACTAAGTAACGTAACCCTAGATTAAACTTATAAGCTTAACCTTAATTACTTAGCTAGAAGACCTAATAAAGTGCTTAAATAATTGTAAGGATGTAGATAGTATACTACATCTATTAATAGACTATTCTAATATACAGCTATATAGCTAAAAGATCTACTAGTTTAGATACTTTATGCCTAGACTGCACTATACATATCCTTAAGTAGGGCGCCTAGTTAGTAACACGTTACTAACTGTAGCTAACTCCTTATAGTAATAAGATAGTAGATACTAAAGGCTAAGTTATACTAATCTCCCTTAGTAGAGGTAACCTTATACTAATCTTATTAAGTATCTAGGTTAATAAGATTATATATATAGACTAAGATAAGTAAAAAAGAAAGTAATATTAATTATCTTATACTTATACTATTAGAGATAAGAGCTAGCTAGGTAGATAATAAAGCTATTATTATTTAGGTAAGGACTTATATACTATAGTATAGGTATTTCTATCTTCTCTAAAGATTAAGAGTATATTTAAGCTATAGTTAATTTCCTACCTTAACTAACTAAAAAATAATAGATTAAAAGTCCTCTTATAGCCTAATCCTTAGGATCCTTCTTAAATAGGGTATACTTACTCCCTTAGAGTCTTCTTAAAAAGGGGTATAGTTTTTACTCCCTTAGAGCCTTCCTAAAAAAGGTATAGTATACTCCCTTAAAGTCTTTCTAATAAAGGTATAATATACTCTCTTAGAGTCTTCCTAATAAGAGTATAGGAAAGGCATTAAGCTACCTAGGGGATAGATATTATATTATCTACTTAATCCCTTAAACCCTTCTTAAAAAGGGTATTTAAGAGGGAAATAGATATTAAGTAGTTTACTTAAATAGGAATTTTAGTTAGTATTATAGTATCTTAAATAGTATAGTTAAATAATATAGTAACTTATACTTAAAAGAGGAAAAGAAAGATTAAAATTAATAGGGGATACCTTAGGTATATAAACTTTAGAGGATTAGGTAGTAATCTAAGTAATAAGATAATAAGAAAAAGAGAGTAAGAAAAAAGTAAAGTTATTATAATAAAGAAAATAGGGAGTATTATAGTAAAAAGCCTAAATTATATAGTTAGTATATAAAGGTAAGGAGGTTATTAAGGTAAAAGGTAGTAAAAGTTATAATAATTATATTAAAGGGTAAAAGTAATAAGTAGTAAGAAAAAGTTAAAAGTTAAAAGATTAAAAAGTTAAAGTTAAGAGATTAAACTTAGAGAAAGTAAAGTTATTTAGAGGTAAGGTAAGTAGAAGGGTCTAAATAGATAGTAAAAGTAGAAGGTTTAGTAGAGTAGTTATGAGGGAAAGTAGGTAATTTAGTTAGTTAGAAAAAGTTAAGTAAGGTAAAGAAATTATAGGTAGGTTAGAAAAAGTAAGTTAATAAATAGGAGGCCTTAGTTAACTCTACTTATTTAAATTATATAAAGAATATAGTAGTTATTTAGTATAAATAGTTTAATTAATAGTATTTACCTTATTAATAAGTAACCTTACTAATCTATAGGCTAATTTAGTAAGTAGTAGAGATTAACTACTAATTAGTGTTAGTATTCTTTAGAATTATATAATTTTATATATAGTCTTTTAGTAAAGTCAACTATAATAATTAGTATATAAGTTACTATAGCTAAAGAGTAGCTAGAAATAGGAGGTATAGGGCTGCTAGCTATACTTATATAACTAGCTAGCTAGCTAGATTAACGTAATCTACTAGTAAAGTAAGGCTATAGACCTAACTTAGTAAAGTTATACTATATAGCTATTATATAGCTACTATACTATAATTAATAGGTTAATACCTATTAATTAACTATATTATTATTACTTATTCTTACCTACTTTATATAATACTTATATTACTATATAGAGTATTTAAAGCCTAGCTAGATATTAGTCTATTCTATAGAAAACTATACTTTTAAACTCTATACTAAGAGTAAAAGCTAGCCTTAAAGTCTAGTATTTCTAAATATAGAATTTTAATAAAACAAATTTTTATCTACTTATAATAGTTAGTATATAGAGAATTGTTTTTAATATATTACTATATAAGGCAGAGAGCCCTACACTATACTAGATACACAGTACTAATCTAATCTATATATATAAGAGGAAAACCTATTCTTCTTTAGGAGAAAACCCCTTATATTCTAACACAGTATAGTAGCTTGTTTTTATCTAACTAAATACATAATTCACACTATGCGTTAACTTAATACGTTGTTTGTTGCACTGTTGTTAGGGCCCTATTGTGTATGTGGGGCCTAGGGCTCTATTTGCAGTAGGTACCTAGTGACTAATCAGACTACTGCAAAAGGCGATCCTGCGGTCAGAATTAAACTAACTGTCTGTCGCTTAAAAGCATATAGACGCTGCTAGACGCACGCTACTGCGTCACGTAAGAAATAGTTAGTATATAAATAGTCTCTTATTTACTAAATAACTAGACTATAGTATATATATATATATTAAGTTCTTTACTTTTCTAAGTTGTATATTATATAAATACATTTATTTCTAAGGTTTAGTAATAAATGTTAAGTATTATAATTATATTAGTTTTCTAACTATAAGCTTCTAATAATATCTTTACTACTATCCTCTAATTATACTTTACCTATTAGATAGTATTAACTACTATATATAATTAGCCTAAGTACTCTTTTATATTTATAATTATTTCTTTTTTCTCTACTTCTAAGCTATCTTACTAATAAAGTAGGAGAGCCTCTACTATAAGGCTTATCTTATCTTAGTAATCTAGTCTACATTATATTTTAAGCTATTAAGAAAGAGAATTATTATCTTAGTACTTACTTTATTAACTACAATATAATTATTTATATAAGTTTTCATTATAATAATTCTAAAGAGTAGTTACTCTATATATTAACTAATAATATTATTTTTAAGCTACTATAAACTAATTTATAACTTTTAAATAGATGTTATAATAAGGTAATACTAATTTAAAGAGCTTACTTAGGTTAATTAAACTTATAGTTAAATAGTATTTAACTTAGTTACTTTAAGATAAGTTTTTATATAGGATTTATCTAGATTATAAGCTTTATAAGTTATAGGTATAGTTAATAGAAGACTTCTATATTCTATTATTGCTAACTTTATATACCTAAAAGAATATACCCTATAAGGGTTTAACCTTAATAGTTTAGAGTTTTTTACCTTAAGAATATAGACCTTAATATTAAAGATATTTCTAATAGTCTATACTAACCTTATAGTATAGTATATCTTAAAATAAGCTACCATACTAACTTAATGGTTTAATAATAGGGTATAACACTTATATTAAGCTATTTAGTACTGGTTTTAAATATTTTGTAACTAATCTTAACTACTAAATCTAATAGGTTATATACTAGTTAAATTACTTTTCTTTAATAAGTAGAATACTAAGTCTTTCTTAAGAAGAAAAATAAGTATTTAACTTAATCTAGATAATATCTATATAGTTTTTAAATTATAAACTTAAAGTATAAGATATCTATATTTTACCTTTTTAAAATTTTAAACCTTAACTATAACTTAATAGGTAGTATTTATAAGTATAATTAGTTAATATTACTTAAGTAGAAAAATATTACTATAAAACTAAACTATAATAGTATGTATTCCTATATAATATATTAGTATATATATAGTAGTATATATATAGTAGTATCTATATATTTTTAAGTAATAGATAGTTAGTTTAATTCTAACTATAAGAATACCTTTTATAATAGTCTGATTAGTTACTAAGTTACTTATTCTAAAATAAAGCTCTAAGCTTTATAGATATAATAAGCCTTTTATAATAGGTATAATATACTAAGTTAATATATAGTATAAATTATATATTTAGTTAGATAAAAATAAGCTATTATACTATATTAGAATATAAAGAGGCTTTCTCTTTAATATAGTTTTACTCTTATATATATAGATTAGATTAGTATCATTTACTTAGTATAGTATAAGGTAAAATTTCTACCTTATATATAGTAATGTATAAAAATAATTTCTATAATAGTATATATATAGTTTTATTTAGATATAGACTGTCTTAGATTCTTAAGTACTTTTATTAATATCTTAGTACTAAAAGCCTTATCTAGTATAAAAAGGTATAAAAAACTATAGAACTTTACTTATACATTAGCTTAAGAGTAAGGCTTTCTATATTCATACTATACTATAAGTACTAGAATAGTATATCTATAAATAAATAATATTTAGTATAGTATTCTTATCTTTATATACTTATATAAGGTACTAGACTTAAAATACTAGCTTCTATATAGTGTTTATTTCTACCTACCTCAGTTAGTACTTATTATATACTTAAGGTTAAGAACACTTATATCTTATCTTTTTATATCTCTAATAATAATACTGCTTTATATATTATAGTATAGCATCCTTATTTAAACAGTATAAGGGTAAAATCGGTGTACCCTAGGCTGCTGTATTGCTTTAGGCATTAGGTATTTAACTTCTAGTCACTCTATAGGAATGTTTCATGCTATGTATGTCGATGCGATAGTGTCTTCCTATTTGACAGAATGCCAATGTCTCTTGGTATCCTAAAGCGAGTATTAGATGTTAGGGGAGCCGTCCCTCTAGCCTAACAACGCCCTACTATAGTGACAAAAACTCGAGGTATATCATTCCTTATGCAAAACCTATCCCTACTTATCTAAGAACACAGATGATAACCCACAGAGTAACTTCCAGCACAGACAAAGCACCCTGAGATATCTGCCTGCAGTTGCAGCTATGCAGTCCCAGTTTGATTGCTGGCTTCATGGTCTGTGTTTTGTTTACTAGTTGATGTAGGAGCCAGGTGTCTGATCATGATACGGAAGGCGTCGTCTGAGACAGCAAAGAGGTCAGAAAACGCAGGCACCGGTCCTAT
>PJEX01000006.1:98328-240696 GCA_005350895.1 Colletotrichum tanaceti
CCCCCCCCCCCCCCCCCAAGTCAAGCCACGTCTTTCCCCTTCCCTTTCGTTTCCTTGTTAGACTCGAACCCTCTTCTTCTTCTCGCTTCTTATTCTGACCTTCTGTAGATCCCTCTCACTTCGACCTGTCCCGCAGGTCTACCATCATCATCACACTGGCGCCGTCCCAACCTTGAAGTAAGGTGGTCAGTCGTCTACGGACAGTCTTTACATACACCTCACCGAACACCGTACTTTCTCTGTACGTGGTTGAGTGTTTCTTGTCGTCGTTAAAGTTGTTTTGCATAAGGCGCAGCTGCTTGTCGTCAACCACCGAAACTCGAAGTCGTGTCGTTGTCTCCATCATTGACTGTGTCTTTTCAACGGTTAGTTCATAGTACTCTTTGCGTTGCTATCTTCGCCATATCGCGCATCTGCTTCTTCATGACACAAGATGAAATCACGTTTCGTTACTAACTCAAGCAGACACTTGACAACAAGCAACCCGAGACAGGGTAAAGATGGCCCACAACCGAGAAACGGCCATGTTTAATCCATCATCTCCACACTCCTCTATCGGAGGTGCCGAGTCCTTCAAAGGAACGCCTGACACGAGATTGACTGCCTTCTCCCCGGAGGAGGGTTCCGCCAGATCGTCACGTTTCCTGAAGTCTATGTCACAAGACTCACTCGGGGCTACTCCTTCAAGGTTCTCCACAGGCGCCTTCAGTAGCGTTATCTCCACTGCTGAGAGAGACCCTTTCATCACCGCAAGCTCTGTTTCTGGCCGTCAAAAGCTGTCGCCGACCGCCTCAGCCTTTCAGCCCTTCTCGTCCCCTCTTGACAGAAACACAGACTTTGGTACACCTGATCACAACCAAGAGTCGTTCTCGCCAGATCGAAAGTACGAGACTGCATTGTCACGATGTCTCAACATCGGTTCACCTAATCGAAACCTTGGCATGGCCGACCTGAACGCATGTTTTTCAGTAAGCCATTTGAACTGTGAATATCCGAGCATATACTGACGAGGGTCCAGAAACTGCACCGACTCGGCCTCTTGGTTCAGGAGCCAATCCAAGTTCAATGCAAGGGAGGCAAGCTCTCTATTCAGTTCAGTGATATCCGCGATGCTGTTCTCGTCCATGACAACGTCCATCGAGCCGAGGCGGACTTCGAGGCCGAGTATCTGTCAAATGGCAAATTATCCGAGGTACGCCTTCTTGACCCCTCCACTGATATCTGTCCCCTGACCTCTGCGCAGCACATCTACCGGGTTCCGAACAAAGTCGGACCCTGGCTATCTCTTGTTGCTTCAGCCACACCATTGGGCCTGCTGGATGTGAACGCCGTTGCAGCAGTTGTCAAGCGCATGCTGCAGTCACAGGGTCAACTCTCTGCGTTCTACGTACATCAAGATCATGATCCATCGGTGTTCAAGGCTTTCGTTCAATTCGAGGACCCGTCCAAGGCCATGTCGGCAGTGGATGCTCTTGACAACAGAGTCGTCGAGGTGAGTTCTGGCTATCAATCTTCTTTTCTTTACACATCCATCATCCTGAGCGGAAGTTGATTAATCCCTAGGGAGCACATATGACGGTCTCTCTCGTGGATGCCGGTGACCTCTTCCAGACGCCCCAAGACACCAAAGATATTACAACCGATGGCCTCAGCCACAGCATACCTGTTGATCTGACAAGTGCCCTCCAGGCATTGGCTCTATCCAAACCGGCTCCTCAGATGCATCTGATGGGCCATGCAGCGCCCATATCAGGACCCACCACTCCTTATTCGACTCATGGAATTCAGGTCCCTCCTTTTGCGATGTGGCCCATACTCTGTCAGCCGCAGTTTCAACCGAGCGGTGCCTACGTGCTCAACGACGGCCACCGTCTGCCGCAGCCGCCTCTTACGCCCAACTCCGCTAGGTACCAGCTCAATAACCCCATGTTCATTCGGTCTTCCCGCAGCATGTCCACGACGGGCTCCTTCCACTCCGGCGTGAAAGGCGAGCCCCGCAGACAGAATGCAGCTCGGGTCAACAGGTCGCCCTACTACAATGTTGCGAGTCACCACAATCATGTCGATGTGAACCGTATCCGGGAAGGAACAGATGTTCGCACAACGGTAAGCTGGAAGCTTGGGTTTGAGAGGAACATGGCTGACGCAATCAGATCATGCTTCGCAACATTCCAAACAAGGTTGACCAGGCGATGCTCAAGAGGATTGTTGACGAGTCCAGCTGGGGCAAGTATGACTTTATGTATCTGCGAATCGATTTTGCAAACGACTGCAAGTATGTTGTTGTCCACCGCCAATCTCGAGGAGCATCTAGGACTGACACAGCGTGCTCTCGGTAGTGTCGGATATGCGTTCATAAACTTCGTTGACGTAAGTGTTCTTCTCCTAGCCTGTGGCAGGCGCATACTAATACTCTTTGGCAGCCTCTGGACATAATTGACGTGGGTACGCACTGACCCCGGATACATGATGTCGCTGACAGCACAAATTCAGTTTGTCAACACCAGAGGTAATCAAAGATGGTAAGTTCCGGCTCTGCCCATGTTACGATGAGGTTGGTTAACGATGGTCAGGAATTGTTTCAAGAGCGACAAGGTCGCCGAGATTTCTTATGCTAGTAAGTACCGCAATTATGGACGCGGAGACGAGTTGCTTGCTGACATGTTCTTGAAGCTATCCAGGGCAAAGACTGTCTCGTTCAAAAATTCAGGAACAGCTCTGTGATGTTGGAAGCCGCGCACTATCGCCCAAAGGTACGACCTCGCCCCGCATGGACAACCACGGACCTGACACAAGCGTAGTTATTCTACACCTCCAACGGACCAGTTCCTGATCTAGCGGGAGAGGAGGAACCGTTTCCGCTGCCAGACAACCAGTCCAAGATGAAGCGAAGCTGCGAAAATGCCGAGCACGTTGGTAAGGCTTTTCCTTACCAGACTATTCAGCAGACAGACCCCGCTGACCATTGTCAGGGCTTTTCACACCCAACGCTGGTCAGCATTTCCGCGACGAACAGCGTCGCCGGCGCTCGCAGTACGACCGAGGTACGAGACTGGCCGCGCTCGAGGAGCATGACTTCGAAGCCTCGATGCAGCCGTACATGTACCATTCACAGTAGAAGACATATTACCAACACCAACTGGGGGAGATGTTGGAGGATGAAGAAGCCGGGATCATCATACTACCTTCGGAGATTGGCACACCGCAAGGTTTTTGTCCACATGCACGGGGATTCAACTTTGCTTGCCATAAATACAGGAGCTTTCTGGAAGCGTCGTCAATGTGTGTAATCATTAGTAGCTAGCTAGATTCTGCTGCGATATCATGGCTGTATTCTCCGTTCCTGGGACCATTGTCACAAACCACCCATGCCTCCTCTTGACTTCTACTACAAAGCGAGAGACTGCAGCGTCATGGAACTGATTATTTGGTTTCGAAGTGCAACTGAAGCCAAGGCCTGTGTATATATATTTGGCAGTCGCGACAGTACGGGCACTCGACCACTGACGGTGACGACAAGGGGGTCAGCCAGTAAGGACCAGTCTGATCTGGAGGTAAATTGTGCTGAACAAGGCATTGTTGATGTGCTATTTCTCAGAGAGGGTACTCGGGCAAAGCCGGGAGCGGTTTGCGAGTCGCAGAAGGAAGGTTTCCGCGGTGTTTAGATGGATACACAGAGGTAGAATCTGCCTCTAGCAACGAGTCCACGAGGACTGTGGCCAATTCGACTTGACCCTCATCTGAAAATCCATGCCCATCCAGTTTGGAATTATCCGCCATGAATGCTTCATCATCAGGGGGGCGGATGTCGGAGCCGGGTGAAGAATCGCGGTAACTACCGCCGGGGTCACTCTCCATGAATTCTTCCACTGGAAGCAGCTCAGGTGTCACGTTTGCGTCTGCGCAGCGACTGTACCCAGAATCCGATGTCGGCGTCAGGAGCCGTGCTGGCACCGTTGGTAGGGATCGGCGCACATCCGGACTCCTGTCAGATGGGTCACTTTCGCCAGGAATGCCGTTGTCCAGCGGCTGTCCAAATGTTTCATACCTGGGGATGTACGCACCCCCAAGGCGACGCTCTGTGGTAGGGCCAGGTAGCGGGTGGTTGAGGCTCGGAGACCTTCCAAGGTCAAAGGAACCTGTCCCGATGGGCTGGGTCATTGCTCGGGAGAATATGACTAGTATGAGGCATGAAAGGAGCAGTATCGCCTGTACTATCGCCATCCGCTTCTGAAAGACGACCTCGTCAGCAAGGATGTTAAGCCGAGAGCTGAGAGCCACCGTCTCCCTCTGTGATTGCTCCCGCTGACTCTCTAACGCAATGACAGTGGATTGCCATATCTGGTCGTACTGCTGGCGGACAGTCCGGAGCTCCGAAAGTACAGTATGATTCAGGCTATCAAGGAAAACGTCTATTCGCGATAACTGTTTCCTCTCGGCCAGGAGCTGAGTTTCCTGCAAGGACCGAGATTGGTCTTCGATGTACTTGAGCGACAACGAAACATTGGATTCGAGATACTGGAGACGCTTGCTGACCGCTTTGAAGAAGCTTTCCTGGACGGTTGGAGATCCTGTTGCCGCAGTTGAATTGTTCTTGTTCCGAGCCGGTGGGGTGGCTTGTGGGGATGCCTTTGTAGACGAGGTGTTGTCACCTGGTCCTCCCACCTTCGCTTCCGTGTTGGCACTGCTTGAATGTGCGCCAGCAGACGGAGCCGGTGCTAAGGACGGCGTAGGGTACCGCTCGGAGTAGCGAGGATCTGGCGCTGGGGCAGACGTCGATTTGGTCTGGGGATGCTGGTCAGTAGACCTTTCCAGATCACGATTAACCTGGCCAGCAACATGAGCCGAATCCTGGTGAGTTCTCTGTGATTCGGTACCCGTTGGGTTTGTGCTCGAAGGATACACAGAAGTGATTGGTCTCAAGCAAGATGGGTTTCCGCCCTCAGAGGGACGAAATATGTGACTGGGAATCAGCGGATCCGCCGAGACGATTGATCTCATGTCTTGAGCTGTTTCTTCGACAGCTGCCATCGTTGCGTTTTCTTGCCCGTTAATGCTCTCACCAGCCGTGTTGACGGTTGCGGGTCCGGTCAATTCGGGGGGGGGTTCGTCCACCACCTCGTCGTCCTCGGCCGCCGTTTCCTGATCCTTCAAAGATTCAAGCATCCGTGTACCATGAACGCGAAGGAGGGAGACAGGACAGTAAAATTCGTTGCCGTAGTGTGTCAGAAACTCAATCCTGACATATTTTGCCCATATCAGAGGGTTTTGGACAAGAAAAGGCTGGATGTCCCGAGAGTTTTTTGCCTCAAAGGTCCCAAGATCTTTCCACTTGTCAACTTTGACAGGATACCTGTCGCTCACGCTAACTCGGAAGTGCCGTATCATGCTTGAGAAGAATTCAAAGTTGGCCAGTACCACTGTATCAACCAGAATGTCATCACTAAGCTCAACAATGACAAACTTGTTCTCAGCTGAACATTCCAGTAGCATGTATGAGTCCTTGTTCTCGAGAAGGATAGCTTTGGCATTCTTTGCCCCTTGATTGGTCTTGAGTACTGTCGCACCTGCATCGAAAGAGGAGTAGGAAAACCTTTCTTTGCAAGTTTTTCCTGCATCCTTGCTTCGGTAGTATTGAGTTCGGCCATCATCGTACAAGACTGGGTCTTGTTGTTGCTCAGACGTTGCAACTTCGGTGGCTGTCGCTTGGGGTGCTGATGCGATGTTGCTAATCTTTTCTGATACGACGTCAAAGTTGATATCAATCTCGCCATCGTCTCCCAGGCTATCTAGACCCGAGTTCTTTATGGCCCTTTCAATCTCCATGCCACGGTCAGCCGTCTTCCGAGACTTGAGTTCTGTAGGGTCTTGTCCGGCCTTGCGCAGCATCATCTCCTTCCAATCTTCAAATGACATGAACGGTCTCGGAGTAGGTTCGTCATCGGTCGCAGTGTCTTTAAAGGATGGACTCGCAGTGACGGCTGCTTCAGAATGCCCGGTCGCTGAGAACTCCGGCATGGGCGTCGCATGAACTGTCGGGTCTTTGGGCAAGGTTCGCGTGCTGTCGTTGGTAGGTAATGCACCATCGGCAGTCAGCTTGTCGCCTGGCCAGCTCGTTCTCAGGCATTGTTGCGGGAGTGTATGGGTAATGTAGTTAATCGTTTTGAATTCGCAGATGCCCGATTGCAAGCCAGCAAGAGAGCCATCAGGGGCCGTTGAATGGCTTGATGCCTGTGCAGAGAGTAGGGCTAGTATCTTTGCGCACAAGCCAAAGCGCTCACGCGGATAGCCACGGGAATGAGTCCACATCGTGTTGTCGTGCCAGGTTCAGCAGCAGCGCTGGCGAGGAAGAACTAAGACGTTCGCTCATGATACGGTGGGTGATGTTTACGGATAATTTGGTGGTGGGATGTACAAATAAAGAGTGCAAGTAGGCGCAAGGGTAGAAAGGCTACACCCCTATCCCCCCAACGGCGACAAGGCTCCAGACTTACTTTGGGTGTGGGGTAGGAGATGTCGAAAGTGACGGGGATTAAGGTTGTGCGTCAATTATGTGTATATTGAGTATGTTATGTATAACTATTACAGCACAGCCAGGCTGCTCAGCAAGCCTTTTAGAACCCCTTTCTTAGGTGCCTAAGGCTACTAGAAAAGCCTGTTACCTAGGTCTAAGCCTGTGACAATTACTCCTGTATTCCCCTAAGTAGTTAGGCTATACTAGACTAAATATAACTAACCTCTAGGCACCTCTACAGCGCCCTTTAGATATAGCGCCCTCTATATATATACCTTAATTTTAATATACCCCTTTAAGGAAAGGCTTCTTACTAGCCCTTATAATCTATTATTATAATAAGTAGAGTACTTATATACTATAAATATCTTTTCTTACTATTAATTAAAGTATATATAGAGTCCTTAGGTATATAGGAGATAATAAGTCTCCTCTATAGCCTATATATTATCCTTTACTATTAGTACCTTTAGGTATACTTTATCTTTAGTAAGCTCCTTCTTAAGATTATACTTAAGAACCTCTTTTTTATTAGTTATCTTAAGCTACTAAAGGAAAGTCTTATACTTTAGGCTATTAAAAGCTTCTATAAGACTATTTACTATAAGCTTAGCTAATAGGGTATATAAGACATTAATATATCCTTTAGTAACTTCTTAATGTAGCTAGTAGGTATAAATATTAATATAGTATAGCTTTATTTAAAGCTTTAGGAGCTCCTTTATTACTAGACTAATTATTTAGGTATTATTATATTAAATTCTTATTCTTATAGGCTAAGGTATAACTATAGTATATATTACTATATATACTTTTCTAAAGGATAATTAAACTTAAAGTTATATAATTAATTAGCTTATAAAAATAGCTTCTTTAGTTACTTATAAAAATGCTAGGTTCTTAGTCTTAGTAGTTAAAGTAGTAATAGTATCCTACTTATTAGTATTGTTGCGAAAAGTAGGCAATAACGAGCAATAACGCGGTTGATTAACGGGCATTAATCCGTTAATTCTGGTGCAGCGGCCGCGCAACGGCCGCGCGGTATAACTTTCCCGAGTCAGGCCTGCGGCCCCACTTCGCCGGCGGATCACGTTGATCCGGCCGGCCGGCTGGTTACATAAGCACGGCTGGATGCCATGCACCTCCTGTTTCTAGTCCTTCTTCTTTAGCCATAGTAACTATACAGTTACACTTAAGATCCCTCTACTTATTATCTATATTTAATTACTTATAGAAGGCTAAATGCTTTAGAAAGTTAAGGGCCTTTATAAGACTATCTACTATAAGCTTAGCAGACAGTATATATATAATAGTAATATAGTCTCTTATAACCTCTTAGTATAACTAGTAAGTATAAATATTAATGTAGTAAAGCTTTATATAGAGCTTAGAGAGCTCCTTATTAATAAGGTTAATAGTCTATTAATTATTATATTAAATCTAGATTCTTATAGATATATTTTTCTCTACTGTATATATTACACTACTACCTTACTTAGTAGGTAACTATACCTATAGTCTTATAATTCATTAGCTTATAAAAATAGCTTCTTTAGCTACTTATAAGAAGGCTAGGAGCTCTACTTTAGCAGTTAATGTAGTTATAGTGTCTTATTTATTAGTATACTATACTACTATACCTCTAAATAGCTTTATAGTAAAGGCTTAGGAGTTTTTTTAAATAAGGAAGTTATTAGTAAAAGATATATTAGAGGCTACTTCTAGTAAGTCTTTTAGGCTACCTAGAGTAGCTCTAAAGTAAAGGTAAAGGTAATATATCTTATAAAGGTATTTTAATATATAGTTAGCTACTTTATAATAGGCTTCTCCTAGGTTCTAATTAAATCTTATAAGTTAGCTAGCTATAAAAGTAATATTAAGGTATATTATAATAGCAGTATATAGTATTATACTAACTTTACGCTAGTATTTTATAATTTCTACTAGGTATATATTTCCCCTATATAGTAGTAGCTCTACCTTTATTATAGGTATATAATTAGGCCTATTATCTATAGGGTTAGTATATATAGGAAGTAGCTTAGTAGCCTTCTCTAAGTATACAGCCTATAAGAGCTAAAGTTATCTTATAGGCTAATTATATAGGATCTTAATTCTTAGGAACTATTAGAGGTTTTCTCCTCCCTTAAGATAGTATTTTGCTTAGATAGTACTTATCTCTATAAGCGCTACACACTTATAGGTCTTTAGAAATACTATAATATAGTTATTAATATAGAAGAAGAGGGTAACTTAGCCTTTTTACTAGTAGTAGTCTTTACTAAGTATATATTAGAAACTATATACTATAAGCCCTACTTTAAAGTACTATTACTAAAGTAGTAGTAACCTATATAACCTATAGAGTGCTTTCTAAAGGCATAGGACTATACCTTTCTTATAGTATCTAGGGGGTATCTTTATATATACCTCCTTCTTAATTTTAGTATAAATAAATATATTTACTATGTTATATTATAGTAGCTTAAGGTTAAAGTAGGTAGCTAAAGCTATTAGTATTTAGAAGGATATACCTACTAGTATAGCTGTATATATATCTTATAAGTCTTTCTCCTACTAGTTACCTTATATAATAAGCCTAGCCTTTACGTTAAGGAGCCTACTATACTTATTAAGCTTATAAGTATACACCTATTAGTATCTAAGAACTTAATTACTGTATACAGTAGCTTTAGAAACCTCTTACTAGAAGTATAAGTCTTTATAGCTATTAAGATAGCTTACCTTAGCTACTTAAAAAGAGTTACTTAGTAAGTAGTCTATTAACTAACTATAAGATATAGGAAGGGGAGGTAATAACTTTTAGTAAGTACTTATAGTGCTTATAGGGGCCCTATTATACCCTACCTCTAGCCTTTAGTCCTCCTTAGGCTATACCCTTAGTAAGTATACTTTTAGCTTACTTAGGATAGTATCCTATAAGCTTATACTTAGGGGCTAAATTAGGTAATTATTCTACTCCTATGCCTAAGTACTGTCTTTTCTCTTAGTTATCTCTATACCCTTATTTAATTAATACTTTTAATAGGTATATCTAGCTAGAAATATAGCTTTAAAGGATTATTAAAAGGGTTTTTACTTAGGAATTATATTCTTAGTGTCTTTATATAGTTAAAATCCTTCTTCCTACCCTCTTATAAGCACCTTAGTAAGAGTAGTAAAGAAAGATACCCTTAGTAGAGGTATTAGTAGAGGTATAATTAAGGTAAATCTTACTTTAGTATATAGTATAAGGATAGCCTTAGCTACCCCCTTAGCTTAAGGCTTATACTTAATTTCTTAGATTTTATCTACTTCTTTATCTATAATATATATAAAGCTCTTCTCCTACGCTTATTAGCGTATAAGACACTTAATTATAGCAGTTATCTCCTCTAAAGTTACCTCTTATATATTATTAGCTAGTCTTATAATATTTCTATTAAAAGTTATTTTCTTATTAAAGACTATATCATATATAGTAAAGACTTTACTAGTAGCTAGGCTCTATATTGAAAAGGAGTTACTTAAGCTATAGCCTATAAGAAAGCTAATCTAAGATTATAGCTTTAGCCTTTATTAATAATTCTAGTAAAGTTAGACGTCTACTATAAGTATATATACTTTATAACTATATATATATACGTAAGATAGGTTTAGGTATATAAAATCAGTACTCTTATAGCTCTAGAAGTACTTATACTAAAGCTAGTATAAGGTCTTCTAGCTATAGGACGCTTATAGTATATAGTTATAAAGGTAAGTTACTACTATATATATTTCTAGCTAGAGGATATCTAGTAGGTATATATTAATTGCTATACTATATACCTTTTACTTAATTACAGTTGTGATATACTCTACTGCTCTATTTTATACTTAAGTATTTAGTACGCTTACCCTAAGGTATATCCTATCCTTATTAAGTATCTTAACAATATCTAGGTAGCGTAGGAGCTTATTATCTATCTTAATTACCTTAACGTTATAATTATATTATATATTAAGAAAGGTTAGAAAGTTATATAGAGTAGGTAGTAAGAGGTTAGTTATCCTTTAGTGTAGGTAAAAGTCCTATATATACCTACTTACTTAGTTAGAAGTAAGTATATAAGATATATACCCTATATAGCTTATCTCTAAGTTATAAAAGTTAATTACTAAGTAGTCTCTAGGCTATATATAGATTACGCTTTCTTATAGGCTTTTTCTAATAAGTTAATATACTTTTCCTTTAGTATAGGCCTTATAGTTAACTATATATATTTTATAGTTATTAGTGCTTTTAAGCTATACTCTATACACTACATTAATAATTCTTTTAAGTAGCTCCTAGCCTAGGTATCTAAGTCTATAGTACTAGGTAGTAAAGTTACCTATAATAGGCTTCCTATAGGTAGCTATTATATAATTATTCCTTTTATACTTAGGGATAGAGGTATTATCTTTATATATAGGAACTAGGTCCTTATTAGCAGTAGTAGGTAGTAAAGATACTATAGCTACTAAAGCAGCCCCTACTTTAAAAAGTTAATAGTTAAGGACTTATTAATTATAGATCTTATTAATATAGTATTATAGGAACTACCTATAGTAGCTACTATAGCTAGTATGACTATAGCTAAGGTATGTAGTGCGCTTACTAATAGCCTTAGTAAGCGCCCTTTACTGTATATATACGCAGGCTAGGCTACTACTATAGTTCTTAGCTAGATAAGCACTTCTCTCTATAAGAGTCCTATCCCTATACTCCTAGCCTACAATAGTTATAAGCCTAGCTCTTTACTAGACCTCTACTACCTCTAGGTATAGGAGTAGATAAGAGTATCTTTATAATTCTTCTACCTTTATACCTTTTACCTTTCTATAACTATACTAACTATAAATTATAAATACACTTACCTAAACCCTTATATATAATAATAGGTAATACCTTAATAGCTATTTTAACTAGCCTATATAGTTTATTAGCCTCTAGGTCTATATAAAGATAGCCTATATCTAGGAGCTTATTAATCTAGATAGTAAGAATATTATAGAGGATAATATAAAGCCTCTCTAAGGGCTAGACTTCTCTAAGCTTATTACTAACCTTAAGGTTAAGTGCTAAGCTAATTACTATAAGTAACTTACTGTATAGGAGAAGGAGAATCCTACCTAGATATATAAGCTACAATCTAAAGCTAACTAGTAACTATACCTAAATATACCTAAGAAGCCTACCTCTATTATATTTAATAATATTAAAGATAATTATAAATAACTTATCTAAGACTATATAAGTAGAAGCTAGAATTAATTAACTATTATAGTAAGTTATAGAGCTATTAAATTATTTATCTTCTATACTATTAATATATAGGAGCTTACTAATACCTAAATATAGTAACTCTAAGAAAATATAACTATAATCTAAGCCCTTATATATATACTATGTAAAAACCTTATACCTATAAGCTTTATAACCTTTTTTACTATCTATAAAGAGTACTTAAATATACTTTCTAGAGTAGTAAGAAGTAATATAGCCCCTATAGCTTAGTATTCTAACTAGTACTAAGCCTATAGCTAAGCTTATATATATAATATCCCTAAAGTTAAAAGTATCTTATCTACTAAGTCCTTTCTATAAGCTATTAGTATATACCTTATACCCTTATAGGCTATATAGAGCCTTTATAAGCTAATTATAAATAAGAGTCTTAACTACCCTATCCTCTTTATAGAGGAGTATAGCTAGATTTTTAGTATATTATACTAAGAAGATATACTATTTAAGAGTAGTAGCTAGGGCCTAAGCCTTTTTACTATGCTTAGTAGTTATTTAGATAGCCTAGACTATAGAGACTTAAGTTCTAAAGAGTGTCTATATAGAAAAGAATATTAGTAGACCCTATAGGAGTATAAGTGTATATAAAAAGCACTTATAGGTAAGTCTAAGCTTATTAAGGAGCTTACTAATAAAGAAGTAATATATATTAAGGACTATATTATATCCTCTACTTTTAACTACCTTTATAGTAAATACTAAGAACTTAGCTAGCTTAATAGTAATACTAGCTATAGTAAGCTATATTAAAGCTAAGGTAGCTAAGGGGGTAAAGGTAGAGGTAATAAGGATTTTAATAAGGATAATAATAATAAGGACTCTAAACCTTAGTTTCCTAGCTATATTATTATAGTAACTATCTTTAGTAACTAAGAGCTAAAGGCTAAGCCCCTTAGATTCCCTACTATCTTCTTAACCCTATTTAGATAACCCTATACCCTATTAAATAGTACTATATTTAATAGCTATAGTAGTTACTACCTTATAAATAATAAAGACCTCCTAGTTCTAAGTTCCTACTAGCCTTACACTAAAGGTAAGTTTATAGAGGTAGGTATAACTTATATTTATATCTTAGGAATAAGTAAGAGAATTATTAAGAATATAATTTATAGGAGTAAGGGTAGTAATACTAAGGATCTTAAGCTTACTAATATTATAATTAAAGAATACTAATTTATATTTATATTATCTCTAAGGCTAGCCTTACTAAGTAAGGTACTTAGTACTGCAGTCTAGACACTACTTTACACTATAGTAAGCTTAGTAATAGTATTATACTTACTTAAATACTTAGAAAAGAGAACCTTACCTTCCTTAAATATAAGCCTATTTCTATTTACTCTCTAGACTACCTTTTACTAGTAAGTATAGCTAGACTTATAATAATAACCTAATTTAATACCCTACTATACTAGTATAATAACTACTAGATAGCTCTTAAACTTAGGAATAATAATATAATACTCTAGTACCTATAAATAGGCTATCTAAGGCCTAAAGCCCTATAGTACCTAGTATATAGCGCTTAGGGGGTAAAGATTAAAGGACCCTTAAGGGTTAAGTATAAGCACTATACTATTATATATATATACTAAGTTATTTTTAGGATACCTTTAGAGGACTAAGTAATAAGACTATACTGTTATATTTTCTAGGACTTATTTAACTTCCTACCCTCTTTTAATAGCTATTCCTAGCTACTTATTATTAAAGATAAGTATTCTAGATACCTATTTAGTTTCTTACTTAAGAATAAGCTAATAGAGGAAGTTTTTTAAGTACTATATATATTTAAGATCTAGATATAACGCTAATATAGCCTTATAATCTATAAGATCTATATAGATAACAAGTAAGTAGTTATTACTATTATAGGTAAGACTAAATTTAAAAAGTAAGTAAAGGATAAAAGTATTAACCTAAAGCTTCTACTACTAAATACTAAAGAGCCTATAGGTAGCAGTAAGTAGGTAGGACTTAAGGTTATCCTTAGAGGTATTAAGATATATAATATAGTAGGACTTCTAAAAGGCCTATAGGATAAGTATATACTTATAGGAATATTTATCTTTAATATTAGCCCCTACTAGTATACTATATAGAAGTTAGCTAACTAGGTAGAAGAAGAGTAGTACTAGTAGTACTTTAGGTAGTAGGCACCTAAGTTTATCTATAGGATAACTTATAACTTATACCTATACTAGGGAGGTATCTATACTTATAGCTATAGAGCTTACCTACTCTCTAAGGAGAAGGAGAGAGGTATAGGATAAAGGTATTATAAAGTCTTCCTATATAGGTATATTAGATACCTAGTTAGGTGTATAGCTAATACCTATAACCTATATAGGATCTAGATTCCTATACTTAAGTAAGTTATAATTATATATAATATTACCTTTAATAAGATAAAATTCTACTTAAAGGCTAATATAGTAGAGGTAATCCCTATTAATATAGCTTACTTAGTTATAGATAATATTATAGAGCCTATAAGCACTATAAGCACTATTCTTAAGCTCCTAAGAGCCTTAGATATTAAGGAGAGTAACTTTCTTACTTATACTAAGTAGCTTAAATAACTAGTACTAATGTAGTTACTAATCCTTATATTAAAAGATATTAAGATACCTAGGATAACCTTTATAGAGGGTATAGGACTTATGATACCTAAGCAAACCCCTAACCCTAAAAGTATACTAGTAGTTATAGGAGGGACTACTGTTAAAATAGAGACTAGGAGTATAGACATTACTATACTAGCTATAACTATAGATACTACTAACCTAGATACTATCCTTAGTAGTAAAGGAGCTAAGTACTTAGACTATAATAATAAAAGGCTAAGCAGACTAGAGGTAGCGTTAAATATATAGACACTACTAGAATAATTATAGAGAGAGCTTATAAGGGACTATAGGGTACCTATAAGGTATAGTATATATATATAATAACTACCCTAATACTTTATAACCCTACATAACTCTATTATATACCTTAGGACTAAATACACTAATCTTAAAAAGTATTTTAATATAGATTTTATTTAGACCTACCTCCCTAATTAAGAGGTAGACTAGAAAGATAATCTTACTTATTACATACTTTATAAAGTACTATAGGTAGCAGTATAATATAACTAAGTTAGCTAGAAAGTACTATCAAAAGTAAAAACTAAGGTAGTATAACCCTTTAATAACCTTCTACCTATCCCTATAAGCTAGAGGGAGCTTCTAAAGCTCCTACTAGGTTTATATAAGCTATTTATTAACGCTATACACTTAGAAATTAAGAAGCTAATAGATATAGGTACTTAGAAGGTTATTAACTAAATTCTTATATACTTATAACTACTACTACTAAAATAGGTATTTATATATAAGTTTAATATAAATAACTTACTTAAGCACTATAAGGCTAGGATTATTAAAGAACGCTAATTTAACTAGCGTAGAACCTATTAGATCCAGCAGTCAAGACATTCTAACTTACTATTACTCTAGTAGTATGATTTAACCTTAAGATATTATAATTTAATATTATTAATGCTTTTCTTAATATAATTCTTAATCTATATAACCTACTAATTATCTATAAGCTTCTATATAGGTTTAAAATTATAGGTAAGGTTATTAAACAGTATAGAGCTTTATATAGGCTTTAGGATATACCTAAACTCTAGTATACTGCCTTCTCTACTACACTTAAGAGCCTTAGGCTTAGCCTAGTAGTAGAGGACCTATATTTATACTAGGATCTAGAACACTAGATTATTATTATCTTCTATATAGATAACATTCTTATAATGTTTTACTATAACTATATTACCTATATAAATACTATTATTAATAGTATTAAGGTAGCTTATAAGCTTAAGGATAAAGGACTAGCTAAGTACTACCTTAAGGCAAGGATTATATAAAACTAAGCTATAAGGTAAATCTATCTTATCTATAATATATATATTAAGAATATAGTAAAGAAGTTTAACTTTATAGATAATATCTACCCTATTATACTTTTACTTAGTAGTATACTAGCAGCTTATAAAGGCTAGGCTACTACTATTAAGATTAAGATTTTCTAGGAGAAAGTTAGTTCTATCCTATATACTAGTATCCTTATATATCTAGATACTGCCTTTATAGTTAGCTTACTCTTAAGGTACCTTAAGAACCCTAGTCCTAAGCACTATTATATAATTAACTAGACTATTTAGTACCTTTATAGAACTTACTACCTTACCCTAACCTTTAGAAGCTAAGGGGGTAAGTAGATACTATAACTACTAGCTATAATTACAGCTAGTAATACCTCCTTTACTAACAATAAATTAACTTATAGGTTATTATAAGGTTTTATTATAATTCTCTTTAGTAGACCTATCTAGTAGAAGGTATTATAATAACTAATAGTAATAACCTTAATAACTAAAGTAGAGCTCCTTAGCCTCTAAGAGACTACTAAGGAAGTAATAGTACTCTATAGGCTTTTCTATAAACTTATATTTAACCCTAAGCAGCCTTACACTATACTCTATAATAATAAATAGATAATTAGACTTATAGTTATAGCTAATAAGAGGGTTATAATATACCTTTATTATATAGATATCTAGAATATATAGCTCTATTAGGAATACACTACTAGCTACCTTAAGGTAGATTATACTACTATAAAGGATATACTAGTAGATAGACTTACTAAAAACCTTACTTATAAGAAGTTTCTAACCTTTAGAGTATACTAAAACCTATCTAATATATATATACTAATTACTAAGAAGAATTAAAGTAGAGGAGAAAATAATTATTAATTTAGGGCTAAAGCCTAGCCTAACTAAGTACTAAAACTATTCCTACCTATCTAAGCGTACTATAAAGTTATTTATACTCTAGAGGGTATACACTAAAAAGATTCCTAGCCTAAAGGCCCTAACGCTAAAGATATTCTACCCTAAAAAGCTACTAAATAGAAAAAACTAACTACCTATAAGGGTAAGGGTATATTATTCCTAGTAGTACTAATATAGAGCTATAATCTCCTCCTTAATAGAGTTAAAAACTATATAGCCCTTAGTAACTAATATAGTAAGGTATACTAAAGCATTACTATTACTACTTAGTTATAAAGGACCTAGGGAAAGGCTTAGAGTAGGCTAGAGGCTAGGGGGAATTAATCCTACTAATATAACCTCCTCTTTCTCCTCCTCCTCTACACTAGTAGCCTCTAAAGTATTATAAATATTACTATAAGTATAGCTAAGGAGCTATATATCTTATTAATATTAATCTAATATATAGTAAGTATATAGTTATAACTTACTAAAGCTAGGACTATCTTACCTATAGCCTTACTTATAAAGAGGGCTAAAAGCTTTAGTATAAATACTAAAGCTAACTTAGGTACCTCTATATAAGTATAATTAGTAGTAGTATACTTAAAGTATTTACTTTTTACTTAGGTAGCCTCCTCTATAGCAGTAGAGTATATATAGTATACCTTATCCCTCTTACCTAAGACTATAGAGTAGAGGTAAGTAAGGTATAAGAGGGGATTTAGAGCTCTAAGCTCCTCCTCTACCTCCTTATCTACTATAATAGACTTACCCTTACCCTTCTTATTAGGTATAGATAAGGCTATACTAACCTTAGTATTCTTCTTAGCTAGGGAGGTAGCTACCTTCTTAAGTAAGGCCTAGGGGCTAACCTTCTTCTTCTTCTTAGCTATTATAAGTTAGTATAATAATTCTAATACTTACTTACTAAATACTTACCTAAAATCTTACTATAATATACCTTAATATATACCTTAAACTTAGCCTTACGCTTAGCCTTAGCCTCTATAGCTACTTATATAGCTACTTTAACTTTAGCTATATATACAGCCTCCTCCTTAGCCTTAGTATACTCCTATACCTACTATATAATATATAACTCCTTATTAGAGGTAATAGGGAGGGGAGGTATTATACTAAAAGATATATCTACTAAACCCTTACTACTAGTAAGCTTATCCTTATTAGACTGCCTATTAAAAAGGGCTTTAGTAGTAGCCTTAGCTAGGTTAGTATAGTAGGTTTTAGTACCCTTATAGGTATAGCACTAGTTCTTTAATAGTACTATTATATATTTATATATATATATATATATATATTTATATACTGTTATTTACTATTATTAGTATAGGAATTTAATTATATGTAGGTTATTTTATTTAAATAACTTATAAAAATAACTCTTAAGTAAATTAAAGAAAAGAAGAAAAAACAAAATAACCTATATAGCCTTAATAAGTATTTTAATAAGTATAGCTGCCTCTAGGCTAATAGCTAAGTAGCCTTACAACCTTTAGATAAAATTAATAACTAAAATAATATACTAAAAAACTATAAGAACAGTAAGAATAATAACTTATTTACATTAAAGAGTATTAAAGGTAAAGACACCTACTAAAGGTAATTATATTTAGATTCCTATACTATTTCTTTTATATTATAATTATAATTATAGTTATAAAGAGCTCTTTAAAAGGCCTTTTATTTATAACTATCTAAATAGAGTACTTATATATAGTCTAGTTATAAATAGCATTATAACTAGGGGGGGTATGTTATAGGAACTACCTACAGCAGCTACTGTGGCTAGTATAACTGTAGCTAAGGTGTGTAGTACGCTTACTAACAGCCTTAGTAAGCGCCCTTTACTATATATATACGCAGGCTAGGCTACTACTATAGTTCTTAGCTAGACAAGCACTTCTCTCTATAAGAGTCCTATCCCTACGCTCCTAGCCTGCAACATATAGGCTATAAAGGACTTATCTACTTATTATAAGTAGTTATTACCTAGGCTAGTATCCTACTAGAGGCCTTATTAGTAGATATTCTTAAAGGATATAAGGTTAGTAGTAAGGCTTAGGTAAAGGGTAACGTTATGTAAAGTAAGCTTTATAGTGTAGTTACTGTATATATAGAGTATAATCTTAATTATCCTATATACTTTAATTAGTATTTATTTTATACTAGCCTAGAGGAAGTTACCTATAAGCGCTCTCTTAAGCTTCTTAAACTACTTAGTATTATTAAAAATATATATTATTAAGCCTAAGTCTAGGATTACTAATTCTATAAGCTAATACCTATTATTAGTAGTATAAAAAGTTACCTGTATTAGCTTTCCCTTACACTAACTATATAGTTAGTTATTATTATTATTTTATTTTACTTATTATAACTACTCTATAAATAGTATATCTAATTTTAATTATTCTTTAATACCTACTTGTATAGTAGGGTTTTAATATTACCCCTTAGAGTATAGTTATAGTAGTATATACTAGTAGTTATTAATTTAATACCTAGGTATAAGGTAAAGCTAGTATCTTTTATTCTATTAGACATACTTAGTGTATAGGATATCTACTATACTTATACTTAATCTCTTACGCTTAGGCGCTTTACTTAGGTCTTATAAGGTACTTATAGCTACTATAGATAAAGGGGTTAATAGCTTATAGGCTACGCTTTTCTTATATAATTACTAGCGTCTACCTCCTCTATATCTATATCCTCTACTATATCTACAGCCTTAGTTATTATTATTATATTCTTCTAGGCTCCTAATATCTATTAGGCTAAAGGCTCTATACATTACCACTATCCTCTATAGCTCTATCTCTTATTTTAATAAAGGTCTAGGCTTATAAAGAAAGGTAGCTATTTAAAAGGTATATTATAAGCTTACTAAACTAGTCTTTTAGGTTAGTAGTACTAGAGATACTACTTATAGTGATTTTATTTAAAGTAGCTTACTATTTAGCTACCTACTTCTCTACTACTTCTTAGTTAGTTAAGGAGGCTCTTATACCCTTAAGAAGGATCTTCCTATAGGCTAATTTTACCTCTTTATATTACTTAACCTTTATCTAGCTAATATTCTCTTAGAGGGTAATTATCTAGTTATTAAGCTCTTTTTTAGCTAGGTAGTAGCGTAGTATAAGATCTATACTTATAGTACTCTTAACCTATTTAAGGAGCTTATTATATCCCTTCTTTAAAGTGCTATACTACCTATAGCGTTAATTATAATTACCTTAGCGTTCTTTATAAAGGTTTAGCTTAGCTATAGAGAGCTTATAAATATCTAAGGCCTGCAGCCTTAAGTTACTTAAGGGTAAAGAGCTAACAGCTAGGTCTATCTTGTTTCCTTATTTTAGATAGTCTAATGTTTCTAGGAGCTAGGGTAATATAAGGAGTACTAGAAGGCTCTTATAGTACACCCTTAGGCCTCTTTTAGCTAGGTTAACAGCGTCCTATAGGTTATTTACCTTTACATATAATTTAAGCTAGTTACACTAGAGTACCTAACTATAGGTAGTATTTAAAGTAGTCTTTATATTATTAGTTATAGTTTTTAGTTAGTTACGCGTATAGTAATTACTTTACTATACTTATTACTATTAGTTTTTATATATATAAGACTCTTAATTGTTAAGTTATATAGGCATAATTATAGTATAACATATATATATTAAGATAAATATATATAACTATTCAGCCTCTAGCCCTTATAACCTTATAAGGCCCTTAGAAACCCTTTTTCTAGGTGCCTTAGGCCTCTATAAAGCCTGTTGCCTGAGGCTAAGCCTGTAGCAGACTCTCTGTTATAGCTAGGCTCATCCAGGCTGGTTTTACCCTATCTCTAGGTCGCTCAGGCAGCACCTAAGCTGCGCCCTATGTGCATACCCGCTAATTTAACAATTATAGCAGTATAAAGGATTATACTAACCTTCTATTAGTATAGGGTTATATTACCTAGGCGTATATTTCTTATATATAGGAGTAGCTTAGCCTTTACTATAGGTATATACTTATAGGCTTTATCTTTTAATAAGTCTATATATATAGGAAGTATCTTTATAGCCTTCTCTATCTATACAGCCTATAAGAGCTAAAGGTAGTATATTTTCTAATTATATAAGATCTTAAGGCTTAGGAACTATTAGAGCTCCTAGCTACCTTTAAGGTAGTATTTTACTTAAAGGGAGCTTATCTTATATATTAGTATAGGCCTATAGTTATCTAGAAATACTAGTGTATAGTTATTAATATAGAAGAAGAAGGTTACTTTATCCTTCTACTAGTAGTAATCTTCTCTAGTAATGTATTTAAATCCTTATTTAATTAAGCTTTTCTTAAAGTACTTTTACTATAATAGAGGTAATTAGTATAATCTATAGAGGGCTTTCTATAAGCGTATAATTACACCTTTCTTATAGTAGCCTAAGGGAAGCTCTATATAAATCTCCTTAATAATATTAGTATAGATAAAAGTATTAATTACACCTTTCTTATAGTAGCCTAAGGGAAGCTCTATATAAATCTCCTTAATAATATTAGTATAGATAAAAGTATTTACTATATTATATTAGAGTAGGTTTAAATTAAACTAGGTAGCTAAGGCTATTAGTATTTAGAATAATGTACCTACTAGTATTATAGTATATATATCTTATATATCTTTTACTTATTAGTTACTGTATATTATAAGCCTTACCTTCATTTTTATAAGGCGCCTATACTTATTAAGCTTATAGGTATATACCTAAATATATCTAAAATTTAATTATTACTAGCAAAACGCTTAGAAACCTTTCTCTATAACTTTTACGTCTTATAGCTATAGAGGTAGCTTTATTTAGCCTCGAAGAATTTATTTCTAAAAAGGTAGTTTACTAGCTAACTATATAATATTAGAAGGGGAGGTAGTTACTTTTAGTAGGTACCTATAGCTCTATAAGCCCTATAAGCCTACTAGCCTACTCCCCCTTAACCCTAATTATGCTATATACTAGCCTTATTTAAGCCTTAGCCTAAGTATACTTTTAGATCTAATAGTTATATACACTATAAATCTATACTTACCTATAGAAATAAGTAATTAGTCTATACTATTGAGGTATAAGTATTATCTAGTTATTCTTATATAGCCTTAGGTTTATATTATATATAGCCTATAAGAAATATAGCCTTAAAGGACTCTTAAAGCAGCGTTTATATAAGAATTAGAGTCTTAAGGTCTTTAAGTAGTTAAGATTACTCTTACCCCTTTATACCTCATGTAGCTATAAGTATAGGAAAGAAGGTTACCTTTAGTAGTAGTATTACTAGTAGTATTATTAAGGTAAATTATACTTTAGTATATAAGAGTAGGTCTTTATAGCTATGAAGGCTAGTAGGTATACCTACTAAGTCTTTATACCTATAAGCTATTATTACTCTATACCTATAAAGGGCTAGGCTCTTTACCTATTTAGTATACTTAGTATACTCTTTAATCTTATCTACTTCTTTATCTACTATATATATAAAGTTATATTTATCTTCTTCTTAGCGTATAAGACACTTAATTATAGCAGCTATTTCCTATAAGGTAGATTTATATATATTATTAGCTGACTTTATAAAATTACTATTAAAGGTAATCTTCTTATAAAAAAAATATCTTATATAGTAAAGACCTTACTATAAGTTAGACTCTATATATAATAGGAGTTACTAGAGGTATAGCCTATAAGAAAACTAATTAAGGCTTATAAGGCTAAGCGCTAATGTTAATTTCTATAAAGCTAGACGTCTACTATAAGCGTATATACTTTGAAGAACGCTGATTTAACTAGCGTGGAACCTATTGGATCCAGCAGTCAAGATCAGTCACACGATGCAAAAAAAACAGCAGTAAATAGCCCAATACAAGCACTATGCCCCATTCTCATGCTGTCAACTTAGTATGGTAGCTTGTTTTAAAACACACTGTACCATAGGATAAGCGTATATACTTTATAACTATATATATATAAGAAAGAGAGGTTTAGGTATATAAAAAGCGCTTTATTATCTCCCTATAAGTATTTATACTATAGTTAGTATAGGGTTTTCTAGCCTTGTAAGGCTTATAGTATATAATTATAAAGGTAGGTAGACGCTATATAAACTTCTAGCTAGAGGATATCTAAGAGGTATACATTAATTACTATACTATATACCCTTTATTTAATAACTGTAGTAATACACTTAATAGCCTTATTTTAGGCTTATATATTTAGTATACTAGCCTTAAGCTAAATACTATATACTTTAAGTATAGTAATAATATTAAGGTAGTATATAAGCTTATTATTAGTTTCTATGCTTTTAACCTAGTAGTTATAATAGACTTCTAGAAAGGTTAAGAAGTCTATAAGTATAGTTAGTAGTACTTTAGTTATCCTTTAGTATAAGTAAAAGTCCTATTTATAACCTATACTATAGTTAGAAATAATTATATAGGATATATACCTAATATAACTAACTTTAAGATTATAAAAGTTAATTATAAATTAGTTACCTAGTTTAGCTAGAGAAGCTAATTCTTATAGGGCTTACTTAGGAAGGTAGTAGGCTTTTAACTTTATATAAGCCTTACAGTTATTTAAGTATATAGGTAGGCCCTTAGCACCCTTAAGATATACTCTATAAGCTATATTTATAATCGACTTAAGTACCTTAAGGCTTAGGTACCTAAGTCTCTAGTGTTAAGTTATAAGATTACCTATAATAAGCTTTCTATATATAGCTATTATATATTAATTTCTCCTATGTAGTAGGGGTGCTCTATCTATGCTTATAGTAGGAAGTAGTACTATTATAGCTAAAGCAGCCTCCTCTTTAAAAAGCCTATAGCTAAGTACCTACTAGTAGTAAATCTCATTAAGGTAGGCTATAAAGGACTAATCTACCTATTAAAGGTAATTATTACTAAGGCTAGTATCCTACTAAAGGCCTTACTAATATAGCTTCTAAAAGGCTACTAGATTTATAGTCAGCCTAAGGTAAAAGGCTATATTAAATAGTATAAGCTTTATAATACTACCTTTATACCTATAGAGCTTAACCTCTACTATACTATATACATTAATAAGTAATTACTATAAGCTAGCTAAAAGGAAGTTACTAATAGGGGCTACTCTTAGCGTCTTAAACTAAGTAGTATTTTTAAATATATAAATAGTTAAGCCTAAATTAAGTATTATTAACCCTACTAAGTAATACCTACTTTTAGCAGTATAAAAGGATACTAGTTTAATATACCTTTAGTATCTACTATATAGTTAGTTATTTATAGTTTTATTAGCCTATACTTACTATAGTTACTCTATAAGCTTAGGCTTATATTTTATATATATATTAATTATCTTCTTAAGTATAGTATTAAGGTACTACCTTTCTAAAAGCCTATAAGGTAGGGTATACTAGTAGCTAGCTATATAGTAGCCTTTACCTTAGTATAACTAATAGCTAGAGCGCTTTAGAGATAGTATCTCTACTATACTTATACTAAACCTCTTACGCTTAGGAAGTATACTTTACTTGTATAAGGTAACTATTACCTTAGTTAATAATAAGGTAGATTACTTATAGGTTATACTTAGCTTATATAATTATATTTACTAATAGCCTCTATACTTATAGCCTTAGCTATAGCCTACATTCTAATTATAGTTATCTTTACTATTATTTCTTATGTTAGTCAGGCTAAAGGCGCTACATCCTACCCTCTACTTACTAAGCGTATTCTTTATAAGGTCTAGCGCCCTATATAAGTCTTTTATTACCTTAGAGATTAAGAGATCTCTATTCTCTATAGCGTCTAATTATTATTAAAGATAGGTAAATACCTATAGAGAAAGGTAGCTTATAGAAAAAGCCTTTATAAGGTTATTAAACTAAAACTACAAGTACTTTGTACAAGGAATACTATTAGCTTTAGCGTTATAGAGAGCTACTTCTTAAATTAGAAGCTAATTCTCTATATCCTTTATAGTTAATAAGCCCTTATTAGTAGCCTGTTAGATAACTTTATTATATACTACTTATAATTTAATTTATCTTTCTCTAAAGCCTTTAGAAGATTAAATCTTAAGTGCTTTTACCTACTTATTAAGGTCTTTATTAGGTTAATAGTAGTACTTAAAGAGCTTTAGGCTTATAGTATCTCTAAACTAGTCCTATAGTAGGGTATACTTTTATATATATATCTTATACTCCTTAAGCACTTTAGTATACTTATTTTATTACTCCTTATAGTATAGGAGGTTACTTACTAATAGCTTATTTATATCTCCTATATATATACTCTTAGTAGTATTTACTATAGTAAGTATACCTAGGCTAGTAGCTAGTAGTAGAGAGCTTATAGCTTATACCCCTTATTTACCTTACATAGGTAGTAAAGCTAATTCTAAGTACATAACTTAATACTATAGGTAGTTATAAGGCTTAGGGCGCTTTAGACGCTTTATAAGGCTTATTATAGTCTTGTAGCACACATAAAACTTACTTTTTAATAGGTTAATTACTTCCTATAGGTTATAGGCTTAGGCCTTTACCTAAAGTTATTTAAACTAGACTTCCTACTTAGAGGAGGTTTTTAGGGTAATTTTTGCGTTATTAGATATCTTACTTAAATTAAGCTTAGAGGAATTACTTTACTAAGCTTATTATAGTTAATTTCTAAGCGTATAAGACTCTTAATTATTAAAAGTAATAAGGATTAAGGTTATATATTAATTATATATATATTAAGTATATTATATATAACTATTATAGTATAGCTAGGCTGCTTACTAAGCCTTTTAGAACCCCTTTCTTAGGTCCCTAAGGCTACTAGAAAAGCCTATTACCTAGGTCTAAGCCTATAATAATTACTCCTGTATTCGCCTAAGCAGTTAGGCTGCACCAGACTAAATATAACTAACCTCTAGGCGCCTCTACAGCGCCCTCTATATACATACCTTAATTTCAACAGGAGAAGTATAACCCTCTAAAGAGTAGAAAATGTATAGCAATAACCCCCCCCCCCCCCCTTACTATTCAGGCTACCTACCTACCTATCCAGTAATATATAAAGGATAGAGAAGAGTAGGTCGCTAATTCTAGCGATCCACTAGTATAGCTTAGCCTTATAGCTAAGCGTATAGACATTCTAGCAGACTATAAAGGTCACTACTATAGAGATCTATCTATAGGGAATCTAAGTAAGTTATACTATATATTCTAGTACCTAAGGTATAGGCCCCTAAGCCTAATAAATAGTAGTATAACCTAATTACTAACTATTACCTCTTAACCTTCTTTTAAAAATAACTATATCATAAAAACTATATATTTATTATCCTTACTTATTTATTATAACTAATAGTTTAAAGTAAAAGACTAAAACTAACCTACTTACTTTGTTATAAACAGGCTACTACTAAAAGTATATAAGGGGAAAAAAAACTCTCTTTATTAAAAGAACTACTTTCTTATTAAAAGAATAACTCTCTTCTTATACTTATCCTACTTTCTATTATCTTTATACATAGAAACTACTATTCTTTATATATACTATTTTCCTTTTTTTTTCCTCTTATGATTTTGATCTTATATTAGCTAATTCTCCTCTATAAAGATAGCTAGAAGTTTAAGTATAGTATGTAAGACTTAAGGTAAATAGATATATATACCTTTATAGAGATAAATAAATTAGAAGAAGATAAAGTTACTTATATTACTATAGGGAACAACAAAGTAGAGAATAATATAACTAGCTACTACTGTCTAGGCCTTAATATAACTAAAGACTAGAAAATAAAGGTAATAGGACTATATTAGTAGTAGAAACTAGAGGTATTACTATAACTAAAAATGCCTTCCCTTACTCTACTAAAACTAAAGCTATACTAATATTATAAATACTAATAGATTTTTTCTTTTACTAATATTATTATAAGATATATATTTACTAAGTAGTATATACTAAGAGTAGAACCTATTGTATAATCTAACAAGAAACCTCTTATAACTACTAAAAGTAAAGCTAATAATACTAAAGCTTAGAAGCTAGTAGATAAAATAGAACTAAAAGTGGTTTTCTATACTTCTAATATTAACCTGGTTATTAGAAGAAACCTGAAATAAAACCTTAGCTAAGTTATAGAATATAACCTAGATTTAGATACTAACCTAAAGTTCTACTACAGTTTATACTATTATATTAGTATATAGAGAGATATAAATAGTTATAATAAGGAAGTCTAGTTAGATATAAGTATGTTTAATACTTTTACTAATAGATACTAACTTATGTTAAATATAAGAGGAGTCTATAATTATTAAATCAAGACTAGGAAAATGTATAGTATAGCTAGTACTATTAAAGTATACAAGAAAGCTACTTTAGAAATATATATGTTAAGAGATATTAATAGAATAAGTATTATAGGACATTTCTCTCTTACAGCGCTAATAAAAGATAATCTTAAGCCGAAACTCCTACTAAGTACTAAATTCCTAAATAGCTATAGTGTAGAGATTAGCTATTTAAGAAGAAAAGTGTATTTTGAATAGTACTATAATCTAATTATCTTAATCACCTTTATAGCTCTTATAAGGAGAGTATAGTAAAGAGTAGTAGTATAAAAAGCTATAATAATATATTTGGGTAATAAAGTCTAAGTAATAGTCTATTATAAATACTTCCTAAGATAACTATGTTATAGTCAAAAGATTATATATTTAAAGCTAAGTAATTAATAGTATTTAATTATACTTATACTAATAAATATAATGTATTTATCTATTTTACTAACTTAGGTATAAAGAATAAATATACTTAAAGAAGTAAAAGACTAAGACTTATTACTTACAATAAGGTAAATAGAAAACACTACTTAATATAGGAATAAATAATAGTAGTAAAAGCTATAGTAGTTTCTATAGAAGACTTAGATCTATTCACTTCTATACAAGATATTGTTATAATTTTAGTCCTATAGGTTAGTAAGAAATATATTAAGCATTTTATAGTAATTAGAACAGCTTTAGAGTTAGTAGCTTAACTAATACTAGATCTATAGTAACCTAAAAGTATTCTAGAAATTAAAAAAAAGATAGTATATATATATTTATAGAGAACCTAAATAAGCTAAGAGACTAGAGTAACTTGTAGAGAGCTATAATATTCAATATAATTATAGTATTATACCTATACCTAAAGATGAGAAAAAAGAATTAAATTAGTAGATAATTAGTAAAGCTAAAAGCTAGTAGTAAACTTATATAACCTTAGGATTAAGAATAATATACTACGAGATAAATAATATAATAGAATATATACTTATTATAAAAACGACGCTGTTAATTGGATAGCAGCAATTAACGCCTTATGTATCTATACCCTGCAATACACCCCCCTAGAGCGTAGCCCTCTTGCTAGGGTCTACCCCTAGAGGTAGCATAGAGGTGAATCTATGGTTAGACTAGTCCTTGACTGAAAATTGAACCCGCGACCCATGCAATCCGCGCGTTAAGGCTAGTTTTTATGCACAATAACTCATAGAGGTAAAGGGCTTATAACTATTGTAAAAACAACGCTATTAATTGCATAGCAGTAATTAACGCCTTATATATCTATACTCTATAATAATACTTAAGGACAATTCTCCTAGATAATAAAGCTAACCAAATTTAAATCTTCAACCTATATTACCTAGAGGATTGTAAAAAAGAAAACAAAGAGATATAGTTAAAGATCTCTTATAGCTGAATAAATTTAGAGTTCTTAGTATATATCTATGTTAATGATGGAAAAAGATTATTTATAGCCTGTATAGTAAGAAAATGTTCTTAATTGTAATACTATCTAAATAGAGTACTTATATATAGTCTAGTTATACATAGCGTTATAACTAAAGGGGGTCTGTAATAGGAACTACCTATAGCAGCTACTATAGCTAGTATAACTGTAGCTAAGGTATATAGTACACCTACTTACAGCCTTAGTAAGCAGCCTTTACTATATATAACATAGGGTAGGCTACTACTATATTTCTTAGCTAGTTAAGTACTTCTCTCTATAAGAATCCTACCCCTATACTCCTAGCCTATAATAACTTCTAAGTATACTATAGAAATAGAAGTAATACTAAAGGAATCTCTTAGTGTAAGCTTTAGCCTCTATAGTATCTATTACCTCTAAAGTTACTATTTTTCTAACTTAGTCTAAAATAACCTATAGGAAATACGCCTTCACTATACCTAAGGGTAGTAAGTCTATAATAAAGTCTATTAAAAAGTTACTCTAAAGGTACTTTAGGATCTTAAGGGGTTATAAGTACTTTTTCTTTATATAGTGCTATACCTTACTTTACCTATAGACATTATAGTTATAGATAAAATAGTATACTACTTATACCTAGCTAGGCTAATAGAAATAGTATAGGATAATTATAAGTATACGATTTTAGCCTAAGTAGCTTATTACTATAGAGTTATAGCTTTACTAGATAAACTTTATATAGAGCTTCTTAAGGGGTAAGTTAGAGTTACTTTTACTTAAGACCTATAGTTATTTATATTAAGTAAGGCGCTTGAAATTCTTAAGTATGTAGTCTATAATCTATACATAGGCTATAGTCTTTAATAGAAGTATATAAGTGTCTTTAGTAATAGTAATATAGATGTACTATAAGTCCTTATCTTTATCTTATACTATCTCTTATATCTATTAGAGGTTATTATCTTTAAGTACTTAGGTTTTTAAAATTAATAGTAGGTTAGTATATAACCTCTATATAATTAGTATATTATTAGCTAGTACTATTCCCTCTAGGATTACCTTATTAAGGATAACCTAAATAATATATTACTACTTATGCTTATTACTTTAGTTTACTAGTGTATCCTATTCTCTAAATAATAATATATTAGAGATACTTACAAGTTTACTTAGTTAGTAAGTGATATAAAATTTATAGTCTATAAGCTTTTTAGCTTATTAACTTTAGTACTCTATTAACTTCTACTTAGTTATAAAGTACTTAAGAGACTTATAGTTAGTAACTATATTAAAAAGCTTATCTATACTTTAGAGTTTAGCTTACTAAGCCTTTAAGTACTCTATAATAGCTAATAACTCCTTATTATATATAGAGTAGTTATACTATATAAGTATAAGTTTTTAAGAGTAAAAGGTAACTAGCTAAAGTACTTTATGTTTTATTAATTATATAAATATACCTCTTAGTAAAAAGCTAGAGTAATCTACTTTTACTATAGCTATAGTAGCTAAGTTAAAGACCTAAAGAAGGGGGGTAGTATTAAATAGCTTCTTAAGCTTATTAATATTAAAGAGTATACTTTTCTTTATAAGTATATTAAGCAGTCTTACTACTACTATTAAAGAACGCTAATTTAACTAGCGTAGAACCTATTAGATCTAGCAGTCAAGATTAGTCACATAATGTAAAAAAAAACAGCAGTAAATAGCCTAATACAAGCACTATACCCTATTCTTATACTGTTAACTTAGTATAGTAGCTTGTTTTAAAATACACTATACTATAGGATTATTATAGTTAGAAATACCTTTACTATTTAGGTCTATACCTTTAAGGTCTATAGTAAGAACTCTAAACTATTAAGATTAAACCTTAAGGAGCAGACTTTTTAGGTATATAGAGTTAGTAATAATAGAATCTCCTAGGATTCTCCTATTAACTATACCTATAACCTATAAAGCCTGTAATCTAGATAAATCCTACATAAAACTAAAGTAACTAAGTTAAATACTACTTAACTATAACTTTAATTAACCTAAGTAACCCCTTTAATATAGTCCCCCCTCCTAACTATAACCCCTTAGAGGTTATAAAGCAGTCTATAATAGCTTAAATACATACTCTTATTAAAGAAAATAGAGGTTAATTACTTTATAGCATTATTACTGTTAACGCCTACATAAAAAATTATATAGTAATTAATATAGTAAGCGTTAGGCTAGCGATTCTCCTCCTTAATAGCCTAGTAGCTAATATATACTAGATTATTAAGATAAGGCAGGCCCTACAGCAGAGGCTCTCCTGCTTTATTAGCAGGATAGCCTAGGAGGAGGATATATTGTTAATTTTAATAATAAAGAGGCACTTAGGCTAGCTGCAGGCAGTAATCTGCGCTATCTAGTAGGTGTAGTACAATTAAGGGACAGAAGTAGAGATATTATTAGAAGCTTATTAGTTAGAAACTCAATGCGATTGTTATACTTAATACCTATTACTAAATCCTAGAAATAAAACATATTCACATAATACATAGTCTAGAAGGGCCTTACTACTACTATATAGTCCTTAATAAATATATAGTAATAGTTTATAAAGCTAAAGAAGCTATATATACCCTAAAGGCTTATTAGTGTAAGCTACTTATAGATAGTGTATACTTTCTCTAGGTTAGTAGAAACCCCTTACTAGCCTCGAGATTAAACCTAATATATTTTACGTTGTTTATTAAGATCTTACTCTTAGTCATATTAAGGTATAAGGTAGCTATATAAAGTATATAGAAGACTTAATATACTTTATCCTTATAGTCTTACTTTAAGTAATCATAGTATGTAAAGATATTATTAAAGTATACTTTAATAAAGTTATTAAGGTAGTCTTATAGGGTACTATTAGTAAACTACTAAGAGGTAAGTATATTAGTTAGCCTAAAGGGGTAGATAAGCTATATTAGGTTTAAGGCCTATACCTTAGGTACTACATTATATACTATAACTTACTTAGATTCTCTATAGATAGATCTCTATAGCAGTAACTTTAATAGCTTACTAAGGTATCTATATACGCTTAGCTGTATCTATAGCTAAGCTATACTAGTAGCTTCCTAGAATTAGTTATCTACTCTTTCTTTCTATTTCTACTATTTCTATATATTAAAAAAAAAGAAACCCTCCCCTAATAAAGTTTTAATTATCCTTAATCCTAATTACCTATTTCCTATAATTACCTGTTTTAGCAATAGTATTCCTATACTCTAGCTAAGGCTTTAATTACTATTATTACTAGGTTATTCTATCCTTATTATCTTTAGTCTCATAGTACTAGAAATTACTCTAAGATATTGTAGGATGATTTATATTTTATTATAGAGTTTTCTATAGTAAGTAGGAAATTATAGTAGAGGATTAGGTTTAGGTAGCCCTTTACTATGCTATAATTAATATAGTCTTTTATCTACTTTATAACATAATAAATTTACTTAGTCTATTTCTAATATATACATACCTATCTATCCTTACTAAAGAGGTTAAAGTTATTACTATATTTATTATAGTTCTAAACTAGTATAGAGTAAGTACTAATAGTATCTACTACTTCTATATTAAGAGGTTAATAGTCTATAATATATTCTTTATATTATACTACTAAAAGTAAGATATTATATACTAAGCATTCCTACTCAGCTAATAGGTAGTAGCTCTATATATAGTTCTATTTCTTTATTAGTTTCTATAGTATTTAGTAGTTATATGATATATTAATATCCTGGTATAAAACTCTCCTAAGTCTAGATTTATAGTCTACTATTATTAGTCTTTTATTCTACATACTATAGCCTTAGTCTAGATAACTAGCTATTCTTATAGGTCTAAGGAAATTATTATAATTACACTTTATAAAGCTAAGTTTATAGTACATCTTATAATATATAATCTTATCTTTAACTATAGTAGTATGTTAAATAATATAGCTATAGTCTCTTAGCTATCTCTTACTAATATGTACTAACTTATAGATATTAGTAAGTATTATTATTATTTAGTATACTCTAACTACCTTATTATACTTAGTTATTATAATTTCTTTAATATCTACTTAGAGTTATACTTCTTCTTCTGTAATAAAGTTTAGTTCTTTTTAATAGCTATTTATCCCTTAAGAGCTATCCTTATTATAGTATAAATCTTCCTAGTTACATTTATCTTAAAGCTAGTTATTTTGGAAGGTATTTTAAGCTATAGTAAATATAATTTCAAGTATTAAAGTATAGTTATTTCGGTTTTTTATAGCTCTAGCTACTTATATATAAGTGGTAATTTATAGTAGAGTATTATTAGGTTAAAACAGTCCTATCTGTCTCTAAGGAAGTAATCTAAATATAAAGTAAGGTATACTTCTTTCTAGTTAATAAAGTAGAATTTATTGTTACTCAATCTCTACTAGTAGTATAAATAGTAGATAGTAGAAATAGATTTTAGTATAGCTATTATTTATATAAGATAATTTATTAGTTATAATAATACTATACTTTAGTACATAGGAAGAGTAAATTCTTACTTAATAGTTAACTTTTAATAGTATATTATCTTTCTTAGTATATAGTAAGAGACTTTTTATTTTTGTTTAGGATATTCTCTTCTATGTATAACTTATAAACTACTTCTACTTTACTAAAGAATTCTTAGCATATATCTTTATCTAATATTAGTTATGGTTACACTTAAGTTTCTCCATACTTTTCAGTCTAGTAGTAGTAGAGGTTAATTATACTTTAGAAATCTTCTATTATAGCTTAATTATTATTAGATATTTTATTACCTTAGTTTTTAATACTAATTATTAAAAAGTTAAGTCTACTTTATAGAATTTTAAGGAGCTTAAGTTATTAGTTTTATCTTTACTACTTAAGATATAGTAATACTAATTATTTACACCTCTTTTTAGCTAGAATAAATATTAGTTCTTATACTTATTAGTAGTAAGCTTTAGCTAGTGAATTTTACTTCCTAAGATAATGTTTATATAGCTATACCCTTCCTCCTAGTCTTTTAATTAGTAATAGTATCTATATCTAGTTTCTTTATATACTCTATACTAGACTTAGAATACCGTCCTACTTATACTATTATAAGAATTCTTAAGGAGTCTATCTTACTATTTTTAGTTCTTCTACTAATACTAAATAACTATATTAAAGGTTTCTACTTTAATATTATATATAAGATATACTATTAGTCTATATAGTATTTTACTTAGTATAGGTTTAGCTATAAGTTATCTCTATCTTAAGATAGCTTTATATTAGCCTTATTTATAATATAAGTAATCTCTATTACTATATTTAGCTATCTACTAGTAGTCTTAAAGCTTTTATAAGTTACTAGAGTAGTAAGTCTAAATATTCTCTTTCTTATGTTAATTATTATAGATATAATATCTAATATTAATAATATTCTTTTCCTTTAAAATAAGTAGACTTATACTATTATTAAGTTATCTTAGTATAGATAACTTATAGCTTTTACTTTATAGACGTACTAAGAGGATTTATTCTTCCTGTTAGTTTTATTCCTCCCTTAACTTATTTTAATATAGTTACTATTAGTTAAGGGCTATAAGTCTTTTACTTCCTCCGATAGTAGGGATTAAGTCCTACTTATAGTCTTTAATATCTATAATTCTAGAGATAACTTAGATTTCTTTTCCCTAGTAGTATAGTTTCTTTATATATACTTCTTTAAACTTTATTACTAGTTAATGTAGTATATTTATAAAAGAATAAATCTTAATGTTAATATATATAATAAAATTACTATAGCTTAGTAGTTTCTTTTTAAAAGTTTCTTTAATAAAGGCTAAAGCTACTCTCCTTATTATATTAATTTCTATATAGGCTTTAATAGCTATAATAGAGTTTAGAGCTACTAAGTTACCCTTAATAAGGTTTTAGTAGATATTATTATAAATATTAAAGTACTTTAGTTTTTTATAGTATAATACTTAAGGTTTTAGCCTATATTATAAGTAAGAGCTATGAGTTTATTTTCTAAGTTACTCTATATAGATAGATCTATTAATAATAAGTCTAGTAGTAACAGTATGCTTATATATATAGAGCTAGTATTTATACTTCTTATTAAATTACTTACATTTAATAGTAGGTTTTATTATAATACTATTTTAAACATTTTAAGCTTTCTAGCTATAATTAGGATTATGTATAGAGTGGGTAAGTAGTAATAGAGTAGAGTAGGGTTTAAGTGTTAGGTAAAAGGGTAAGGAGGAGGTAAGCTAAGAGCTAATAAGAATAAGGGGTTAGTAATCAGAAGGAGTTAGTAAGTATTAGTTATAAAAATATACTAAGTTAATTAGTTTCTATACTATTAGTAGGTTTATAGAGAGCTTATAAGGGAAGGAACTAGTTTTTATGTTAGTTTTTTTCCTATTCCTTCTTTTATAATTAATATTATTAATACTAAGGCTAATATAATTTTTCTCTATTTATTTATATATAGCTATAATGTTTATTTCCATCTACCTTCTACTATAGTAGTATAATATAGAACTTAGTGTATGAGGCTTCTATAAGGAAGGTAATTTTAAGTAGGGCTACTACGTTTACTACTACTATTAGTTCATTTAAAGTAGCGTCTTATTATTTCTAATAGTTTTATTAGGTTTTATTTTTTAAACTTATATACTAAGTTACCTATAATTTATATAAGGATATCCTATTCTTACTATATACTATCTTTTGTACTATATCCTTTCTATCTAACTAGGTACTTAATTAATAGTCTTCTAACGTACTAGACTATACATATCTTTATTAACTTCTTAATCTTATAAAACTTCTATTTATTATTATCTACTTAAATAAAAATAAGGCTTAGTTTTATAGCTTATCTATAGTATAGGTCTTATTCCTTCAGTATAGCCTTTAATTATACTACTAATACTACTAAGTAAATCTTCTAATTTGTAGGGAAATTAAGTTTATATACTAGCTATCCTACTCTCTTAAGAACCTTAAAGAGGTTAGCTTTCTGCTATAGCTATTTCTATTAAGGTTTCTTTAGTAAGTTATATCCTTTGTAAAGCTTTAGATAGACTTAGTCTCTTAGGTTAAATATGGTTTAATTCCTACTCTTGTTATATCTATTTTCTATAGCTACTACCCTTAAAATTACTAGTATCTTAATATCTTAACTATATATCTCTTATGTTAAAGATCGCTAATCTAACTAGCGTAGAACCTATTGGATACAGTAGTTAAGATAAGTTATATAATATAAAGGAAAACAGTGGTAAATAGCCTAATATAAGCACTGTACCTTATCCTTATACTATTAACTTAGTATAGTAGCTTGTTTTAAGAATATACTATACTATAGGATTAGTATAGTTGGAAATGCCTTTACTATTAAGGTCTAAACCTTTAAGGTCCATAGTAAGAACTCTAAACTATCAAGGTTAATCCTTAATTAAGGAGTAGATATATTAGGTATATAGAGTTAGTAATAATAGAATATTACTATTTATAGAAGGTATAATTAAATAAGAATTAGTATTATACTTACTAGTGTAATATCCCTTTCTTTAAAAGGCTATAATAAAGTAGTTAAACAAGCGAGGACCTTATCTATAGAGTTATTAAAGGGAAAACTTAGATACCTTACCCTTTAGTGTACTAGGGAAGGTAATAGCTAAGGGATTATCTCTACTTTTAATACCTAGGTTCTTATAATTCTTCTAGAAGATTATAAGCTTAATACTAGGGATATTGTATTCTTTACTAGTATATCTCTACTCGGAGTTTTAATTGACCTTAGTTAGGTGAGCTAAATACTTGGCTAACAGACTATTAGATAGCTTATATTAGGTTTAGTTAGGAGGGTATATATAGGTCTATTAATTAGGTTAATTAGAAGAGTGATTAGGATTACGATTAGTTATAGGCTTTCATAAGTCTCAGGACTAATAAGGTAGTTAGAAAGTGTAAATAGAGGAGGTTAAATAAATCTACTAGGTAGGGGTAATTAAGGAGGGGAGGTAACCTATAAAGTAGGTTAAAGGATAGCCTAGAAGGCAGGAGTAGCTTAAGGGGTAGTTAGAAAGACAGGCTAAGGCAATAGGCTTTATTCCTAAAATTATTCTACTTACTAGTTATTTAGACTCAGCCAGATAATATACCCCTCTTAGTATCTTTTAGTAAGGCTTTAGTAGTAGTTTACTAACTCCTCCTAGTTATACCTTACTAGTATTATTATAGCTTAGACTATCTAGATAGTGTCTTTCTAACACTATACTAACTTAGTAGTAGTAACCTCTTAGCTATCCTCTAACTCTATATATACTATTAGGAATAGGTCTATATAGAACCTATAGTCTAAAATAAAAATACTAAACTCTATTATAGTTACTATTTTATTATTAACTACTAGCTAAGTAGTTAGTAAGTAAGAATCTTAGTTATCTTATATAAAGTAGATAATTCTCCAAACAATAGCTTAAATTTCTTAATTAAACTATTTAGTACTACTATCTATCTACAAATAGAAGGAGGTACTAAAGAGCTACTATATATTAGTAAGCTTATGGAAGTAATACTGAAAGTAATAAGTTTAGTTACTACTTCTATTACTAATAATAGTCTTAAGTATTCTTTACATTATTTAAAAGATCTTTATAAAGTATTTTATATAAGGCTCTACTTTTATTATCTCTATATCCTCTAGTATAATACCTTTACCTAGCTAATCAATAATACCTTTTAGGTAGTAAGTTATTTTTACCTAAGTTAATAGGAGGTATATAATAAAATATATTAAAATCTCTTACTACTTATAGTTAGATATTAGTAAGGGCTAGAATAGGCTTTTCCTAGCCTAATACTAAATATAGCTATATATATGTATATTATAGTTCCTGATAAACCTCTTAATTAGCTTGTTGACGTATAGCTAATACTATTTCCTTATAATAACCTTTAGTGTTCTGTTACACTTTAGGTAGCTAGTAGTTAATATATTATAGGATGTCTATATAATTATTATATATAGGGTGTTAAGTAGGTTATAAAAGGTATATACTCTAGATACCTAAATCTTATCTTGAAATAATAGTCTATTAAAGAACGATAATTTAACTAGTGTGGAACCTGTTAGATCTAGTAGTTAAGATTTGTTACATAATGTAAAAAAGAAAACAGCAGTAAATAGCCTAGTAGAAGCACTATACCCTATTCTTATGCTATTAACTTAGTATAGTAGCTTGTTTTAAAACACACTATACTATAGAATTAGTATAGTCTCCATTTAAAACTAGATTAACTTACTAGAAATAGCTTTGCTATTAAGGTCTAAATCTATAAGGTCCGTAGTAAGAACTCTAAACTATTAAGGTTAAACCTTAAGGAGCAGACTTTTTAGGTATATAGAGCTAGCAATAATAGAATCTATAACATATAAAGCCTGTAATCTAGATAAATATTATATAAAAACCTATCTCTACTAAAGTAACTAAGTTAAATACTATTTAACTATAACTTTAATTAACCTAAGTAACCCCTTTAATCTAGCAGTACCTCCTAACTATAACGTCTTAGAGGTTATAAATTAGTTTGTAGTAACTTAAACATATAATATTATTAGTTTAATATCGAGGGTAACTACTCTATAGTATTATTACTATTAACGCCTATATAAATAATAATATAGTAATTAATATAGTAAGTGTTAGGCGAGCGATTCTCCTTTTTAACAGCCTAGTAGCTAATATAGACTAAATTATTCAGATAAGGAAGCCTTATAGTAGAGGCTCTTCTACCTAAAAAGAGGATAGATTATTAATTCTAAGGATAAAGAAGTACTAAGGCTAGCTATAGGTAGTAATCTACACTATCTAGTAGGTATAGTATAATTAAGGGATAGAAGTAGAGATAATATTAGACGCTATACTATTAGTAAGAAACTTAACATAACTTAAATAGTTGATAATAGTCTATATTACTAGTTAATTCAGTACCCTATAATCTAAGCTTCTAGCTATAGCTTTAGAGGAGAAGCTTCTAGCTTACTAAAGTACTACTATATAGACTTTATAGTATTCCTTATTATAAGTAATAGTATTTCTCTAAAGCTCTTAAAGCTTATTATCATAGTTAAAGACTATTATATTAGGGATACTATAAGTAGTAGTATATTAAGTAGTTACTAGTTAGGTAGAGTTAGAGATAACTTAGATTACGTAGCCTTATTTTATCTTATTATCTTACCCTTTTAGTATATCTTCTTTGCTTTAGGATAGGGTATTAAAGACTACTATAAGCTTTTTAAGTCTATATTTTAAGTAAAAGTTAAACTAAATAAGCTCCTCTACCTACTAACTTTACTTTTTGTTAATTACTGCCTCTTTATAAAGCACTAAAGACTTTAGTAGTTAGTTAATACTTAAAACTTAGTAATACTTTAAAGCTTTACTTTCTATGCTTAGAGGTATATTGATACTACTTATAACTCTGTGATATAAAAAGAGTAGTTAAATTATATTGATGTAAGTTTTTATAAGTATTATACTATAGTATGAGTATTTCTATCTTTATTTTCTTTAGATTCTGCTTCCCTTAAAGTATAAGTAAAGTAATCTACCTCTATACTAATACAAGTATTAAGGTTAAACTAGTAAAGTATTAATTCCTAAGTAAAAAGGGTTCTTAACTTTTAGAAAGCTACCTCCTCTATAGCTTCTTACTAAAAGTTACTTCTTTCTTTATTCAAGTAGTAAGAGGCTTTACTATTATAGTATAGTTTAGTAAAAGAATATAGTAGTAATTCAAGAAGCTAAAGAAACTTCATACTACTTTTAAGCTAGTAAGCACTAGCTACTTTACTACAGCTTTCATCTTATTAAAGTTATAAGAAACCTTTTCTTTAGTATTAATAATAAACCTTATATACTTAACTAATATAACTAAGAATATATACTTATTAAGTTTAGGGTTAAGACTTACTATCTAATTAAAATATAGTATTTAGTAAACTTTCTCTTTATAATCTTTTAAGCTATTAGTATAAATAAAGATAACATTAATACATATAGTTACATAATTATGAAACTACTTCTATAAGATAGGAATAATAAAGTACTAAAAGATTATTACAGGCTCTATAAGTCTAAAAGAGTAAACTAACTACTTAAATAAACTATAATATATATAGAAAGCTATCTCATATTTGTATCCCTTAGTAATTTAAATCTTTTAGAATATAGTAATCATATCTAGCTTTATGTAATACTTTATAGTAACTACTTTCTAAAAAGTCTCTAAGATTAGTAGTAGTTTATATTAGTCTTATTGTATAAAGGTATTAAGGTATAATAGTCTATATAGAACTAAATTGTATCTTTAGGCTTATTAAAGAAATCTATTAAAGCCTTAGTAGTAAAGCTATTAATATATATAAAACCTTTCTCTAATAAGTCTTCTAAAGTGTTCTTTAATATTAATAGTTTTTTCCATAATATATTATATAAAAGACTTTAGAGGAGTACTTACTCCCTACTATCTAATCCTTCCTCTAAGTATATCTTATAGTTAGCTTTTAGTTAGTAAAGTAGTATTAAATAGGTTTTTAAAGTATTATATAATTCATAGAGCTTATTTAGTAGCTTTACTAAAACCTTCTTAGTAATATCTATAGCTTCCTTTAGCTTTTGAGCCTTCTTAACATTGTTTAGGTTAATTACTATAACTTATACTGTAGCCTCTTAACTAAGTAACTAGTCTTAGGTTACCTACTAATAGATAGAATACTAAAGGGACTATTTCAGCTACTAACTAATAGGAGTAAGCATAGGTTAAGTATTAATAACTCTATTTATAGCTTTACTTTATAGTAGTTATTATATATAAACTACTAATAGATACTTACTTCTACAGTACTATACAATAGTTATTCAACTTAAAAAATAGTTTCTTTTAGGTATAAGTACTAAAGTTATAGAGGAAATTTTATAAGAATTATTTAATAAAGTTAGGTATTTAATTATATATAGGCTTAGGTTATATTATATATCTAGATAAGAAGTCCTAAGATAATTAAGGTAGAGGTAATTATTAATAATAAACGTTAACCTACTTAATAAATTATAGGGCTTTACATTAGTAGATATTACTTCTTCTTATTGTTGTAGCTAGTAATTATAAGACATAATTACTTCTATAGGACTTTATTATGTCTACGTTTAATCTTGTTAATAGATCTAGACTTATAGATCTATGTATTACTATAATTCTTTCTATTATTATAGAGAGATTTAAGGATATTGTTATCTAATAGACCTTAGACCTCTATTCAACATAATACTTTAAAAAAGTAGGTAATGTATAGTAATAAAACTATCTATATATAGCTTATTTATACGCTTTAGATCTACTGCTTCTTATAAAGTAAGAAAGGTAGTAAAACTATAGGATAAATTAATTTTAGTAGGTAACTATGTAATAGAGTTCTTATATAGGCGCCTAGAAAAGCATTCTAGAGTAGGCTTAGGTTATATAGGATTAGGTAAGAGAGGTTATTTACTAGGTAGATCTAGTAGGTTATTAGTACTATCTAGGGCTAGGTTATTAAAAGGATCTTAATTAAGCTCTTTAAAAGGTATATTTCTATTACTTAAGTTATGTAAAAATAGCTTAATAGAGGTTAAGTAGAAGGTATATAGGTAGCTATTAACATTAATAGTAATATTATCTCTATTAATTATAAGAAGTTAAAAAGGGCTTTACTAGCCTTTATTAAAGAACGCTGATTTAATTGAAGAACGCTGATTTAACTAGCGTAGAACCTATTAGATCTAGCAGTCAAGATTAGTCACATAATTCAAAAAAAACAGCAGTAAATAGCCTAATACAAGCACTATACCCTATTCTTATGCTGTTAACTTAGTATAATAGCTCGTTTTAAAACATACTGTACTATAGGATTAGTATAGTTAGAAATACCTTTGCTATTAAGGTCTATACCTTTAAGGTCTACAGCAAGAACTCTAAACTATTAAGGTTAAACCTTAAGGAGTAGACTTTTTAGGTATATAGAGTCTGCAATAATGGAATCTAGGATTCTCCTATTAACTATATCTACAACCTACAAAGCCTATAATCTAGACAAATCCTACATAAAAACTAAAGCAACTAAGTTAAATATATACCTTAACTATAACTTTAATTAACCTAAGTAACCCCTTTCACCTAGTAGTACCTTCTAACTATAACCCCTTAGAGGTTATAAATTAGTTTATAGCAGCTTAAATATATAATATTATTAATTAATATAGAGGGGGACTCTATAGCATTATTACTGTTAACGCCTATATAAACAATTATATAGTAATTAATATAGTAAGCATTAGGCTAGCAATTCTCCTTCTTAATAGCCTAGGAGCTAATACATACTAGATTATTAAGATAAGGTAAGCCCTACAGAAGAGGCTCTCCTGCTTTGTTAGCAGGATAGCCTAGGAGGAGGACAGATTATTAATTTCAAGGATAAAGAGGTACTTAGGCTAGCTGTAGGCAGTAATCTACGCTATCTAGTAGGTGTAGTATAATTAAGGGACAGAAGTAGAGATATTATTAGAAGCTTGTTAGTTAGAAACTTAATGCAATTGTTATACTTAATACCTATCACTAAATCCTAGAAATAAAACACGTTCACATAATGCATGGCCTAGAAGGGCTTACTAGCCTTTATACTTATACTAAATATATACTTTAGAGCTTAACTTTAGCTTATAAAGTAGTAAGATATCTAGGCTCTTATAGTTAGAAACAGCCTTATTAATATATCCTTTGATTTAAATATAGTATACCTCTTCTATTACCTTACTAATAGTAGCTATACATTATAAGATCTTAGGTAAAGGAGAGGACTTATTAGTTACTTATAGGTAGGCGTGAGAAATAAGTAGTATAGGGACTAGGGCTAGTAGTATTATTAATAGCCTTAACTGTACTTTAAAGTGTAATTTTATAAGGTGTATTTAGGGCCTTAGTGTAAATAATAGTATTAGCTTAGTATAGTACTATATGGTATCTCTTAATCTTACTAATAATATAATAAGCCTTAATACAGATAATATAGACTTAGATACTTATTATATAGGTAGATTACTTTAATTCTTTAGCCCTAAAGTTATTCATAGTGTCTATAATAATCTGATTAGGTAGCTTAGGATAAATATTAATATAGTAGGTATGTAGGGTATTCTATATTACTTCAGCGCTATTATTATAGAGAAGTTAAGCTATATTAACAGAAGTTATAAGGTTAAAAATATAGGGGGTAGCCTTACTATTAAGCTAGAAAGCAATAGTAATAAATTTAAAGTTAAATTAATAATTACCCTAAATAGTAACTTTAAATCGCGTAGGGGCTTAAGAGTTGAGTTAATAGTACTAATAATAACTCTTGAATTATAGTAAATTTAACATTATAAATTCATTTTAAAGAGAGGTAATATAAGTATTTAACTAAAAGGTAGCAAAATTAATTGTATAACTACTATAACTTAAGGTTAGTTAAACAGCTACTATTAGTACTCTACTTAAGTAGTCCCAAAAGTATCTAGGTATAACCTTATTTTTAGATCATAAGAATAATAATTCTATAATCTCTTTAATAGAGGATATTATAGGTGTTATTAAAGAGAATACTTTATATATCTATATCTATAAAGTAAAGGAGAAAAAGAAAGGGTTACTATGGGTAAGATAAGAAAGGGGATCTTACTAAAGGTAGTTAGGACTAATATTATACTAATAGGTTAGATAGGATAACTATTACTAAATTAGATAGTCTTTTTAGAAGGGACTAGAGAGATTATAATGGTAGGTAATAACTATTAAAGCGCCTTAGCCTAAGTTTAACTAGCTAATAAGATTATAGCTGCTTTAGTATCTAGTATAATACCCTAAAAGACCTTATCTAAGTATCCCTTAAAGATAAAGGAAGTAGGAAGTATCTTAGTGATCTATTAAGAGAAGAGGTCCTTCAAAAATGAATAAGAAAGGTATTATAAGCCTTAATTAATTAGTTAGGGTTATTTTTACTAGCTTTAAACCCTTTATATACCTTCTTATATTTCTTAGGTAAATAATTCATTAATTAACAGTTAGGTTTATTATAAACTTAGTGAAAACCCTCTATTCTATACTTTCCTCTATATTATTAGGCTTTACCTTAACTATCATATATTTAATTAATAATGTGAGTACTAATACTATTATTATTACTATAGTAATAGCTATAGAATTATTATATAAAGTACTACTTAAAGAGGTAATCTAATATACTTTTTTACTTTAGAATACCTAGGAGGTTTATTAGCTAATTATATATACTACTAAAGGTCTTTAGTAGGTTAATAATAGCTTATATAGTCCTAGTTATAGTCTTATATATATTAATAAAGTAATTATAGAGATTTCTATTAGTGTAGTTAGGGTAAATAATCTCCTAAAGTACCAATATTCTATTAGTAAGTATTATTATAGCTTTACCCTTACTTTTCTTAGGGTTATTATAGATAACGTTCTTAAGAGAAACAGTATACTACTCTATATAGTATACCTATTTATATTAATAGGTCTTAAAATAGCGCTTAAGGTACTTATAGAAATAGTTAATATAAGGGAATTCTTCTTTTTTAGTTAAGTTCTTACTTATAATAAGACTTTGTATTACTATGGACAATATAAGGAAATATAACTTTTACTTACTTATATCAGATAATTATACTAATATATACTTTCTAAAAGCTTATAATTTAGTAGTTAAGGATATTATACTTCTTACTAGTATACTTATCTTTCTTAGAGAAAAGCTTTATAAAGTTAGTTAACTAATATAAGTATAGTAGCTAAGTTCCTTTTAAGGTAGTATATATAAAAGGGAAGGCTATAGTTAATTTAGATAGGTATTAGTCATTTAGGGTAAGTATTAGGTTATTATCTACATTACTATTATAAATTAATAGGTAGTTACTAGTAGGAGGAAGAGTAGGAGGTATAGACCTATAGGTAATATCCTTAATTAAATAAGGGTAGGTATTAGTTATCTTTCTTAACTTATTATATTTAGGTAGGATATCTTAGACTTTACAAATAGTCTTAGGGTACTACTTAGGCTACTATAAAATAGTTTATACTTATTAGTCTATTTAAGATTGTAAGGATGTGGGTAGTGTGCCACGTCCGTCAATAGACCGTTCCGACATGCAGCCATGCAGCCAAAAGATCCGCCAGTTCAGGCACTTCATGCCTGGACTGCACTACACATGTCCTTAAGTAGGGCGATCGGTCGGCGATGCGACCGAACCCCTTACAAAGATCTATTATAAGGGAACTATATACTATAGTAAAAGAGGTAACTACATAGAATCTTAATAGTAGTTTTATTTATAGATTAAATTTACTATTTTATTTAATCTTTAAGAAAGACCTTAGTATAAAAAAAAGGTCGAACTATAGTTTTCTTTATACTTAAAAATAGTAATAAAATAATAGATACTAAAGTTTACATTATATTAATCTCCTTTACTAGTAGTAATCTTATACTTATCTCCCTAAGTCTTTTAGTTAATAATATTATATATATAAACTAAGATAGGTAAAAGAGGAGGTAAAAACTAATTATCTTACACTATTCTAGGTAAGGGCTAACTAGGTAGATAGTAAAGCTATTATAATTTAGGTAAAGACTTATATACTATAAGATAGGCGTTTCTATCTACTCTAAGGAATAAGGGTATATCTAGACTATAGTTAATTTCCTACCTTAACTAACTAAAAAATAATAGATTAAAAGTCCTCTTATAGCCTAATCCCTAGGATTCTTCCTAAATAGGGTATAGTTACTCCCTTTAAGTCTTCCTAGAAAAGGTATAGTTTTACTCCCTTAAAGCCTTCTTAATAAGGTTATAGTATACTCCCTTAGAGTTTTCTTAAAAAGGGTATAGGAAGAGCGTTAAGTTACCTAGGGGATAGGTATTAAATTACCTACTTAGTCCCTTAGATTGTTCCTAAAAAGGGTATGTATTTAAGAGGGAGGGGGGTAGACATTAAATAGTCTACTTAAATAGGAATTTAGCTAGTATTATAGTACCTTAAATAGTATAGCTAAATAGTATAGTAACTTATACTTAAGTGAGGAAAAGAATAAAATTAAAATTAATAGGGATACCCTAAGCTATATATACTTTAGGGGATTAGTTAGTAATCTAAGTAATAAAACAATAAGGAAAAGAGGGTAAGGAAAAGGTAAACTTATTATAGTTAGAAAAACAGTAAGATTATAGTAAAATACCTAAATTATACAGTTAGTATATAGAAGTAGAGAGGTTTCTAAGGGAGTAAGTATTAAAAGTTATTATAATTATATTAGTAGATAAATATAATAGGTAGTAAGAAAAAGCGTAAAGGTTAAATAGATAAGAAGTTAAAAAGTTAAAAATATTAAGCTTATAGAAAGTAAAGTTAGAAAGTAAAGGTATTTAGAGGTAAGAGATAGTAGGTAGGTCTATATATGTAGTTAGGGTAGTAAAAGTAGGAAGTCTAGTAGGGTAGTTATAAGGGAAAGTAGGTAGTAGGATTAGTTAGAAAAAGTTAATTAAGGTAGAGAGATTATAGGTAGGGTAAGAAAAAGTTAGTTAATAAATAGAGGGCTTTAGTTAACTCTACTTATTTAAATAATATAATGGATATAGGAGTTATTAAAATCAAGCTTCATTTAATACTTAGCTTAAATAGCTAAATTCATAGTATTTACCTTGTTAATAAGCAACCTTACTAATCTATAGACTAATTAGGTAAGTAGTAGAAATTAACTACTAATTAGTATTAGTATCCTTGCGATTATATAATATTTATAAATGGCCTTTTAGTAGGGTAAACTATAATAATAAGTATATATAGGCTACTATACCTAAAGAGTAGGACTAAATATTATATGTAGGGTATCTAGCTATACTTATATAACTAGCTAGCTAGCTAGACTAATATACTCTGCTAGTAAAGTAGGGCTAACTAGCTAACTTAGACAAGGTTATGCTGCGCAGCTGTTGCTTCAGAAAGAATAGATTAATCCCTGTTAATTAACTGCGTTGTTATTGCTTGTTGTGGCCTACTTTTCACTACAATTAGATATATCTAATAAACAAAATATTAGCGATCCTTTGCTGATTGTAGGTTGTAGGGTAGTTTACTTATTCTCAAAGGAGTCCTAATCCTCTAGACAAGGTTAGACAGCAGTTATAGACTAAAACCTTAGAACAAAAGGATTATTTACCTCTAAGGTAACAGGCGAAAGCTTATTAAAGTATGTATTCTCTCCATAGCCCTTATATATATAGATACTATAGGTCTTACTAGTAGATTATTATATACTAGTATAACTAAGCTCACTATACTTCTTATACATTAGTAATATTAGGGATAACGATAAGTATATTAATAATAGCTTAGTAACCTATATGGCCTTTACCTTAGTAATAGGAGTTTCTAAAGGACTATCCTATCCTTTCTCTAAACTAAAGGAGCTAAATATCCCTATATTCTATAGGCTCTATATATTAATAGCTAAAGCCTTAGGTCTCTGATTAGTATACCTGTAATAGAGTAGTTTCTTCTATAAGCTTAGTAGTAAGAAATAAAAGAAGGTAAAGGCTAATATCCTATTATTCTTATAGGTATTACCTAGAGCTTAATGTATTACTAACTATTTAGTAAAGAAGGCTAAAGGCTTAGAAGAAGCAGAAGAGAAAGAGGGAGAGGAAGCCTCCTTCTTAAGGGTATATAGCTAACTAATAGGGGGATTTCCTATAGACTAAGGCTAATATATTATCAGTAAATAAACGCTAAGAAGGATACCTAATCTACTCTAGGCAGGCTAACTTAATATATTCTCTAGCCTATCTAAAGGGTTAGGTATACCTTTAGAGGGCCTATTTAATTAGCTACTCCTCAGGGGTAGATAGATAAAGACAATAACTATCCTCTATAGCTATTAGCTAGTTACTTATTTAGGTAGGGTTATAGTCATCTTAAAGAATACTATAGGTATAGGTTGGGGAGCGATTATAACTTTCAATATTAGTAGCAGTAGCAGCAGGAGCAGTATTACTGCTTATGTCTAATCATTTAGCAAGCAGCTGTATAAGGTAAGCGTGCTTTTAATAGAGGTCTTAGAAGAATGTTATTAATAGGGTTGTTATCGCAGGCTAGGCAGCAGTAGGCTAGGTAGGCTGCGTAGGGGGCTAGATAAGCTACGCTAATGTAGATAACATATCACCTAAAAGTATAGTATTTTTAGGAGCAGTAGATCCGTTAGCAGAAGATCTAGTAGAGGTAGCAGTAGCAGCAAGCTTTTAGTACGCTCTTATCGATGATTTGATTAATTAATTAGTTAATTGATTAATTAATTAATTTCTAGCCTAGTCTCTGCTAGGGGGTATAGCTTGAACATTATAACAAGTTTATAGTTAAAGGCCTAGACTAGGGAGGAGATCGATAAGAGGTATAGATAAAGATATAAGATTTAAGCTAGCTTTACTCTTTAGGCTAGTCTATAGGAAGGGTTTTATCTAGAGCTATAGAGAACATAGGGATATATAGGGTTAGGCTAGCGTAGTACTAAGCTATTACTAAAGGTCTAAATAGATCTCTATCTAACTCGTTATAAATAACTCGTTATAAATAACTCTAAGGCCTAGACAGTCTTGATAAGATTTAAAGATAGCCCTTTATTAAGTCAATAGATATTATTACTTATGTTATAGGCTACGCCTTAGATAATTATAGCTAGGCTATGTCTGCTACTAAATTGAGTAAGCTGTGTATAAATATATATAAGGCGTAGTGCCTAAGCGTACTATATACCCTTTTCCTTCCCCTTTTCTCATTAGTTAAGATTACTAGTAATTAAGTTACTAATTACTTAAATAAGGCCTTACTTAGCCCTTTATATATCTAAACTTACCTTTTCTTCTACCCTTACTATTTAAACTATATACTAAGTAACTACTTTATTATACTAAATATACTACTAGTCGTAGGTATTTAGCCTATAAGCCTACTAATATAAAACAATACGTCTATAGTCGCTGTTAAGTAGATAGTTACTACCTTTATAACATAAATATAGACCCTTACTAAGGTTATAACTACTAATAAAGTATAGCTCCTAGCCCTAGCTCTAGCGCTAGCTCTACTAGCTATAATAGATTTATCTATAGATTTTGAGTATAAGTAACTACTAAGTCCCCTAAAGTTTACTAAGTTAAATAAGTACTATATATCTTAGGCTTACCCTTCTAGGCTATATATTATGTAAACCTATTTTATTTCTAGGATTTAGTAATAGGTATTAAGTATAACAATCGCATTAAGCTTCTAACTAATAGTTTAGCTTCTAATAATATTTCTCTCTTTAACCTTTAGACTTCTATCCCTTAATAGTACTATACCTACTAAATAGCGTAGATTACTGCCTACAGCTAGCCTAAGTACCTCTTTATCCTTGGAATTAACAATCTATCCTCCTTCTAGGCTATCCTACTAATAAAGCAGGAGAGCGTCTACTATAAGGCCTACCTTATCTTAATAATCTAGTATATATTAGCTACTAGGCTATTAAGAAGGAGAATTGCTAGCCGAACGCTTACTATATTAATTACTATATAATTATTTATATAGGTATTAATAGTAATAATACTATAAAGTAATTACCTTCTATATTAATTAATAATATTATATATTTAAGCTACTATAAACTAATTAATTACCTCTAAGGGGTTATAGTTAGGAGGTACTACTAAGTTAAAGGGGTTATTTAAGTTAATTTAAGTTATAGTTAAGAATTTACCTTAGTTACTTTAGTTTTTATTTAGGATTTATCTAGATTAAAGGCTTTATAGGTTATAAGTATAGTTAATAGGAGACTCTTAGATTCTATTATTACTAACTCTATATACCTAAAAAGTCTACTTCTTAAGGTTTAATCTTAATAGCTTAGAGTTCTTACTATAGACCTTAAAGGTATAGACCTAAATAGTAAAGGTATTTCTAACTATAATAATCCTATAGTATAGTATGTTTTAAACAAGCTACTATACTAAGTTAACAGTATAAAAATAAGGTATAGTGCTTACATTAGGCTACTTACTGCTAGTTCTTTATATATTATATAACTAATCTTAACTGCTAGATCTAATAGCCTCTACGCTAGTTAAATTAGCGTTCTTTAACATATCTTAGGCTTAATAAATATATAATAAGCTAAAGATTAATCTAATATTCTTTATCTCTAACTATAAAGATTACTATTTTATCTATTCCTACGTTAAGATTAGCCCTTAATAGATAGTAGCTATATACTATAAATAAAGTAGCTAAAATAGTAACTATAATATTATACGTTTTATAGAGTACCTGGACTATGTTTTTAGTAAGCCTAATATATAGGTATAAGTACCTACTATACTTATAAGTATGTATATAAAATAGAATAAGACTTTCTCTACCTTTTACCCTTAATTTAAGTAGACCTTAGCTAAGCCTAGTATAGGACGTTAGACGCCTAATATATAAATTATACTTATAAATAATAGTATACTTAATTTATAGCTCAAGAGTATACTTATTACTATTACTTTATTTAAAGGCTTCTCTAATATATATAGTCTTAGTAATTAGTTATATTATATAGAAAGCAAAAGACCTCTATTAGTAGTAATACTAATATAGTATATACATAGTAATAATAAAGAAGAATACTAATCGTAATACCTTTATAACTAGCTCTATAAGAGCTATAACCCTAAAGGCTAATATAAAGAAGTAGAAGATATTTAAAGAGGTATATGCTTACTATAACTAACATAAAGTAGGCTACCTAGCCTAGAACTACCTATTAAAGGAGTATAAGAAGGCCTCTATAATATTTATAGTAGGTAAGATAAAAACTTAATAGCCTTATAATAATATAGACTATACTACTACCTCTAGTAGTAATAATTAGACTAAGTAAGAAAAAGAGTAGCTTTAGAATACAATTAAGGCTTATAATATAAAATACCTTAATTAGGGTTTCTCGAGGGTGTAGCTTAGATAGAAGTAGATAGAGATTTAGTTTTTTACCATTAACTTTTATAGCTTCTATATGTATATCTATATAAACTTAGTATATAGCCTTAGTATAGGTATCTTCCTAAGTAAGCCTTAGATAGAAGATAATAAAGTCTATAACATAGTAAAAATATTAGTTTACTATAGCTAAGCTCGCCTTATAATCTACCTAGTTAGATAAAAAGGAGTCTGAAAGAGTTTACTAAATATATGAAGTATATATGTTTAATATAGCGTCCTTTATAGCTATCTACTATAGGGTAGTATAAGGGAAAAGCTTTCTATAGGGTTAAGTAAAAGCTCTACTATACTAGTGTAATTAATAAGTATGAAAGTAAATATTATAGTATCTCTATGTTTAGCTAAATTATAGCTAACAGTCTAGCTAATATTAAAAAAGCCCTATAACTAAAGATTTTAAATAAGGCTAAGTAGGCTACTATAGTTGCTATATTGCAATAGTAAGTGTATAATAAATTTAGAGAACTCTTTAACCTCAAGATATCTATAGACCTCTTAACCTGTTACGATAGCTTTAATCATTATAGTAAGTTAGAGATAGATATTAGTAGTAAGGAAGTACTATTACTATAGCGACTACTATATAGGATATTATATAAGGAGCTCCTTATACTTAAAAATATAATTTGAGAGCTGTTAAACTTAGGGGTTATATACATAAGTAGCTTCTCTATAGGTATATCTATCCTCTAGTAGTTAACTATACTTTAATTATAACTACTATACACTTTATACTATTACTAAAAGGACTAATACTTACTACTTACTACTTACCTTAGAAATACTATAGTATATAGGGTCTATAAAGTAGTTTACAAAGGTTAACATAGTAGATACTTTCTATAAAATATATATTATAGAGGGTAATAAGCTAGAAACAGCGTTTTAGATATACTATAAGCATTAGTAGTAAGGAAGTACTATTACTATAGTAACTACTTTATAGGATATTATATAAGAAGCTCCTTATACCTAAAAATATACTTTAAGAGCTCTTAAACTTAGGAATTATATATAAGTAGCTTATCTATAGGTATATCTATCCTCTAATAGTAGACTATACTTCTATTATAACTACTATACACTTTATATTTATTAGAAAAGTCATAGGTTATTTAGGTTGATGTTAAAGTTAGTATGAAATATCACTCTATTTCTTATGATAGTTTTTGTAGTGTTAACTAGGCTTAAGGGAAAGAAAGAAAACAATAAAGTAGGCGCAGCAGGCGCAGGCTAAGTAGGCAGGTAGGCTACCTATTAAAAGTAGGGCAGCTAACTACCTAGCCTAGGCTACTGCTTAACCTTAATCCTCTCCCTTAACTCTAAACAGCCTAATTAACAAACTAATACTAGATACTCTCTCTTTTATAGTAAGAGGTCTAGTTTGTTAATTTAGGCTAAGGAGCTTAAAAACGTAATAATAACAGATATCTAATAGTTTTATAGGTCTGTAATAAACCTATATAATCCCTAATTCCCTAATTCCCTATTTCCTCTATGTATACTAGATCCCTAGGCTATACAGTTACTAGTAATAGATAGGGTAGGCTAATAACATTATGATTATATACGTTTCTCCTTAGCTAAAGCTTTAGAGGTATATCTACTTATTTATTAATATTCTTTTACTACTTATCTATCTATCCCTTTAATCCTATACTCCTTTATAATATCCTTATCCTCCTACCCTTATATTCCTAGTTATAGCTCTAGGCTTAGTTAACCTATCCTTCTATTTAAATAGTAAGGGAATTCTTATTAATTAGCTTCTTAAGGGTAGTATTTAGGTTTACCTTAGTTATTATATTAGCTAGGTTATCCTTCCTATTAATCTATTAAATCTTAGTAAGCTTATAGGACTTGTAGGATTATTATAATACTATTATATTAATTATAAGGCGCTTCTCCTAGGTAGTCCTAAGCTTAATAAGGTACTTATATAGTAAATATAAGTCTATCTAGACTACTGTAAAGGGGGTAAGTATCCCTAGCTTACTTATAATTATTATAATAGTAAATAGCTATATCTATACTAAAGACTATTCTATATACTTCTAAGGCTAGCATACTCCTAGTAATATACTTTAATTTTATAGAACTATAATAAATAATATTCCTAGTAATAGTAAAGTTATTATAAGCCTTACTAAGAGTCTTATTAGCTAAGAGGATAACAAACCTAATCTATTATAATAGGTCTATATTATTTATAAATAACCTATTAATAAAGATAAAGACCTTAAGGCTAGTTAGGTTAAGAGGGATATATTATAGCCCTTAGCCTAGAGAATCTATCTACTATTTAAGGCGCTTATTAAGGGCTTTAATATCCTTTAGGGTAGATTACTAGTATTATATAGTAGTTAAAAGGTTAAAGGCTGCTTTAGGCTAGTAGATAGAGGAGATATATATACTATATATATATTACCTAATGTATTTACTAGTAGCTATCTTAAAAGTTATATTAATAAGCTTAATCTTACTACCCTAGCCCTTTTACATAAGGGTAATATTACTACTATTAATAGAGATAATCCTACTATTAAATATTAGTAGGTTAGAGGGAGAGAGATACTCCTCTAGCTTAGTAAGCAGGCTAGCCTTAGTAAGCTCCTTCTCCTCTAGCTTATTAAAAGCAGTATCTCTAAGGCTAATAGTATTATTAGTCTATATACTAATAAGGCTAAAGGTCTTATTAGCTATAGAGGTTAACAGCAGGCATAGGTTATATATAGTAGTTACTATCCTAAGTTTTACTATATAGTAATTATTATAGGTAACCTACTAGTAGATGCTAGCTTCTATAATCCTATATAGTAGTCTTATAACCTCTATAATTATTCCTAGAGGGTATTAATCCTAGATCTAAATAGGTAAGTATACTAGGATAATCTAATTTAACTTAGAGGCTAACTGTATATAAGCCTATATAATATTATAAAGTATTAGAATAAATCCCTTTAGGTAGAGGAGGGAAGGGGTAATAGTAATAATTAACTGTTAACTTAATCTCTAGATAGTAAGTAACTATATAAGGATAGCTATTTTTCTATTATCTATATATCCTTAGATAACTAGGTAGGGCTTCTTAAATAAGGTATCTATTATTTTATTCTTAATCTTATTAATAATTTATAACTTAAAGACCTTAATTCCCTTATACTTTTACTTATTATAGGGAATAAACGTAAAGACGCCTTAGTTAATTAGAGCAGTAACCTCCTTAGTAGTTAATACCTTGAAAGGTATACTAGGTTTAGTAATAATACTTTTAGCCTAGAGCTTCTTAGTAAGTACCTTATTAGCAGCTTCCTTCTCTATAAGGTAGATAATAGGGATAGAGACGCCTAGTAGGCTGCTAGATACTAAGGGGTTACCTAATAGGCTACTAGATACTAAGAGGTTACCTAATAAGCTGCTAGATACTAAGATATTAACTAATAGGCTGCTAGATACTAAGATCTACTAAAGGATCTTAATAACTATAGTAGATCTAGCAATCCCTTAGAGATCTTTATCTATAGTAAGCACTACTACTGCTAGCTTATTATTATGTTTAATGTCTAACTTATAATAGAAAGGTTTTATACTTATTAAGCAGAAGGTATAGAGGCTGTTAGCATTAATAATATAATCCTTACCTTTTATATTAAGAAGGCAAACAGGTTTAGTCTACCCTTTATACTTATACTATACATAGACCTCTAAGCTAATAGTAAGCTTCTTAACTTTAATAGTATCTAGTCTATTATAGGTATTAAGAGCATTATTAACCTAGCGCTTAGTGTAGATATATATGATAGTAGTAATAGCCTTATAGATAGCTTTAGTATATTAAGTAATATTAGGGGATAGGGGAGAGTTATTAGTTATATATAGGTAGGCGCTAAAGATAAGGAGTAGAGGAATAAGGCTATTAGGGCTAGTAGTATTATTAACTAACTTAATAGTACTCTAGAGTACTAATTTATAAGGAAGGTTAGGGTACTTATTATAGATAAAGTTCTTACTAGCGTTAGCTATAATCTAGTTAGGTAGTCCTTAATAAGCATTAATCTAGCAGAAGTATAAAGCTTCCTATATATCCTTAGCTATTATATCCTTTAGGAACCTTACTATATTAAAGGTAGTAGTAGAATTAATAATATAGAGGATAGAGTAGTTACTATTAAGATATATAATGTTAATAAGGACCTTAAAGTTAAATTATAAGTCTTTACTTCCCTTAATTATAAAGTAGAAGTAGTAAGGGTTTTAACTATATAGTTAATAGTAATAGTAAAACTTTATTAATCTCTAAATAGTATTAATATAGATATTTTAGCTAGCCTTATAAAGAAGCTTATAAAGTTAATAGACTAAGGAATAGCTAAATTAACAGTAAAGGTAGTAAAGTTTAATATTAGTTATATAGTTCCTAGTAGCTATAGTTTCTTTAGGCTTTAAAAGTATCTATACATAACCTTACTTTAGTATAATAGGTATAGAGATATCTCCCTTATAGAGGATATTACTAAGATTCCTAAACTTAATACTTAAGTAGTTAAGATTATAGAGGTAGAGGAGAAAAGGGGTATTAACGTAGATAATATAGAATATAATAAGCTTAAGAGGGGTAAGTATAGTAATAATACCTTCTAACTATATAGGGGGTCTATTACTAAATTAGATAGTAACCTTCTTAGTAGCAGTATTAATCTAGGTAGTTTTCTAGATATACTAGAGGGTAAGAACTTAGGGGTAACTAGCAGTTAAATAACTAGCTATGCTAGTATTAGGGATAATACCTTAGAAAACGTTATAGGAGTATTAATTAAAGTAAAAGGTTAAGGGAGGAGGAGTTATTAATAGCTTTAGATTAGTTAAGTTAGTTAAATTAGTTAAGGGAGGTAGGAATAATATCTATAACTTTTATATATATTAGTTAGTATAAGGGTTAGCATTAGTTAAGTAATAAGAAAAAGACTAATTAGCTAACTATATAGTAATTACTATACTATTAAGCTTAGCCTTACTAAAATAGATTAAGCTTATATAAAAGACTTAATTAGGAGGGGGTCTATTAATTATAAGGTCCTAAATAATAGCCTTATTATTACTCTTAAAGGGGTCTTCTCCCTTAAATTTAGCTTAGAAGGCGCTATAGGTTAGCTAAGTAACTCTACCCTTCTGCTTCTTAGCCCTATATTTATTATAAGCCTAGCTTCTTTCCTTATAGGTATACTTAGTTAAATAGCAGCCCTACTTATAGTATATATAATACTTCTAATTAGTAGGTATAGGGTAGCTAGCTAGCTAGCTACTACCCTTAGTCCTATACTAATTCTCCTTACTATTACTATAGTAAGTATAGTTAGTAAAGTACTAAGTGTAGCTAGACTAGTAATGTTAACTATAAGGTTACCCTTAGCTATAGTAGGAGTTATAGAGGTAGTACTAAGTATCCCTAGCCTTATTCTCCTTAGCTATAATAGCTACTTAAAGGTTACTATAGAGTCCTTCTAGAGTATATAAGGGCTTATAAAGGTAGAGTTTAGTCTTATAAATACTATAGTAGGTAGTAATTAGTTAATACTATATAAAGCTATTAGTATAATACTCCTTAGGAAGGGCCCTTTAGATAAGGCTAAGCTTAGAGATTAATAGCTTAAGAATCTTACCCTTAGTCTTACCCTTACTTACCTCTAAAGCCTATATATACTAGAAATTAGTAGTCTACTACTTATTAAGGTAGTCTTAGATAGTTTCTTTAGTCTTAAAATAGGTATATATAGTAGTAATAAGGGTAGTAAGGGTATAAGATACCTTACTATAAAGACATTAATAATAGAAATTAGATACCTTACCCTTAAGTATAGTAGAGAAGGTAATAGTATAGTACTGCTTATTATCCTTAATCCTAACATTCTTATAGTTCTTATAGAAGGTAGTAAGCTTAATATTAAGGATATTATATTTCTTACTAGTATACTTAAGGTTAGAGTTAGAGTATAGCTTAGTAAGATTACCTAGCTGCTTTAATAAGGGTTAATTAGATAGGGGGAAAAGGGGATAACTACCTTAGTTAGTTCTATAAGAATATCTATCTTAAGGGCTATAAGAATATCTATCTTAGCTAGGAGGGTAACTACCTTAATTAGGCCTATAGGAATAACCTCCCTAATTACCTATATAAGGGTAGCTACCTTAGTTAGTCTAAGGGTACTACTACTATAGGGTGCCTAAGTACTATTAAGTACCTACTAAGTAACTAGGTAGGTAGTTTCTGTTAGGGTTAATAGGTTATTATTAATAATACTTAGTATTATAAGTAGGTTATAGGGAAGGTCTTAATACTTAAAGGCTTAGGTTATAGACTAGAGGGTTACTTAAGAAAAGAGGAGGAGGAGGAGTAGTATATTAAGGCTATTAAAGTACTAGGGAAGGAGAAGGGATATAGTAATAGTTACCTAGAAGTTACTCCTACTTATACTAAGGTTAATATAACTAACTTTACTACTACTATTACTATTATTAACTTAGTATCTTTAGTATAGACTAAATAACGTTATTATAACCCTATTCTTATAAATTACCCTAGTATACTAATAGGCTAGTAACTACTAGGTTAATAGCTATAGTCTTTAGCTTTACTAAGGTTAGTAGCTAAAGCTAGGATTACTCCTTAACCTTAGTAAGGTTAGCTAGTAAAGGTAGTTTTATAATCTTATTAATAAACTTTTAAGTAATATAGTAACCTATAAAGGTAGTATTATACTTATAAAGAGTATTAAACTTATTATTAGTCTAATACTAGAATTTAAGTTAATAAAGGATATTTTTAAGGGTATTAGCCTTTAGGGTATCCCTACCTATATAGATATAGACTCTAGTAGTATAAAGGTATAATTAAAGGTAGTTAAAGGTAAAGTTACGTACTATAGAGAAAGTATCTTAAGTCTACCTACTAAACTCTTAGATAAAGTTATACTAGAGATGTTATCCTTAAGTACCTTTAATCTCCTACTTAGTAATAATATAAAGGATAAAGGTAGTAGCCCTAATGCTTATAGCCTTATTATGCAAGAAATTAGGTATATCCTATTGCTAGAGGTTAACATAGTAAAGGAAGGTTAAAGGTATCTTAATAGTGCTATTCTTACTAACTAGGAGGTAACTGCTCAAGACATAGGTATAGGTTAGGCTGTTTTAAGAGCCCTAGTTAGAGCCTTAGTTAGCAGGTTAGGGGCCTACCTCCTTATTAGTTAAGGGGCTAGCTTCTGCTATAATAAGGGTTATATAAATAACTAGTATAAGGGAAAGAGAGATAGATAAAGAAAAAGAGGTTATTTAGAGGATAGTTTAGGTAAACTAAGTAGTGTAGGTAAACTAAACAGTTTAGGTAAAAATTTTATTTAGGTAAAGTAAACTGTAAGGTAACAGAAGGAGGAAAATTCTAATAAAGGGAAAAATAGAAGAAGGGGAAAGGTTAATTCTAATAATAATAGGAAGTAGGTTAAATAATATAGTACCTACTATATAACAGCAGGAGGTAAGGAGTTAAAAAATAAGGTTATTATAATAGTTTAACTGTTAGTAAAGAGGTTAAGAGTTAAACTTATAGTTAATAAGTTAATAAAGGTATTTTTAGTAAAAAAAGGGGCCTCATAAGGGGTAGTCAAACTATACCCTTAGATCTAAGCCTTTAAGTTAATCTAAAAATAGTGTAATAGACACATTAGTTACTAGGGGGAATTAAAGTCTGCTTACTAGTTACCTCTAGTTAGCACTAATAGAGGGGATTAAAGCCTACTTACTGTTATCTTTTCTAATAATAATTCCTTATTAATCTGTAAATAAGTTAGTAAGGTTAAACACTAATTAGTATTAGAAAAGTTATAGGTTATTTAGGTTAAAGTTAAAGTTAGTATAAAATATCACTCTATTTCTTGTAATAGGTTTTGTAGTGTTAACTAGGCTTAAGGGAAAGAAGGAAAATAATAAAGTGGGCGCAGCAGGCGCAGGCCAAGTAGGCAGGTGGGCTGCCCATCAAAAGTAGGGCAGCTAACCACCTAGCCTAGGCCACCGCTTAACCCTAATCCTCTCCCTTAACTCCGAACAGCCTAATCAACAAACCAACAATATTATTACTAAGAAGGACTAATACTTACTACTTAATACTTATCTTAGAAATACTATACTACATAGGGTCTATAAAGTAGTTTTTAAAGGTTAATATAGTAGATACTTTCTATAAAATATATATTATAGAGGGTAATAAGCTAGAAACAGCGTTTTAGATATACTATAAGCTCTTTAGATAGCTAATCTAACCCTTTAAGCTAAGTAACACCTTACTAATAATACTTTATATAACTACCTTCATAATTTTATTATAGTATACCTTAATAATATCCTTATATACTTTAATAGTTTAAAAGAGGACTATAGGGATAACGTAGACTAAGTCTTCTATATACTTTATATAGCTAGTTTAAGCCTTAATAGAACTAAGAGTAAGATCTTAATAAAGAAGGTAAAATAAATTAACTTTATCTTAGGGGTTAGTAAAGATATCTCTACTAACCTAAAGAAAGTATATACTATCTATAAGTAGCTTACACTAATAACCGTTAGAGGTATATATGGCTTCTTGAGCTTTATAAATTACTATTATATATTTATTAAGGATGATATAGTAGTAGTAAAACTACGTAAACCTAGCTACTATATCTATAGTAGAAGTAAATTACTTTAGCTTTATGCTAAGAGGTATACTTATATAATCAATAAAGAAGAAAGTATCTTAGCTAGTTGCTTTTTACTTTTAGAAGCTTATACCTATATAGTATAACTATCTTATATATAATAAAGAGTTATCAGCTATATTAGAGTACTTAAAAGCTTAATAAGCTAAGCTTAATAGTATAGATAATCCTTTTAATATAGTTACTAACTATAAGTCTCTTAGATACTTTATAACTAAGAAGAAATCAATAAATTACTAAAGTTAATAAGCTAAAAAGCTTATAGTATATAACTTCTATATTACTTACTAACTAAGTAAGCTTATAAGTATCCTTTATATACTATTATATAGAGAGGAGGATGTACTAGTAAATAAGACTAACATATATAAGTAAGGCTATATTATCTAAGTTATCCCTAATAAGGCTATCCTAAAGGGAATACTACTTACTAATAATATACTAATAATATAGAGGTTATATACTAACCTATTATTAATCTTAAAAACCTAAGTACCTAAAGATAATAACCTTTTGTAGATATAAGAAGTAGTATAGAATAAGGATAAAGACCTATAGTATATCTATAGTACTCTTACTAAAGGCACTTATATATAACTACTAAAGACTAAAGCCTACATATAGATTATAGCCTATATACCTAATAGCGCTAGGTATCTTACTAAATATAGGAGACTATAGGTTTTAGGTAGTAATAACCCTAACCTACCTTTTAATTAGCTTTATATAAAGTTAATCTAGTAAAGCTATAACTTTTTAGTAATAGGCTACTTAAGCTAAAATAGTATACTTAAGATTATCTTATACTATTTCTACTAGCCTAGCTAGGTATAAGTAGAATACTATTTTATCTATAACTATAATATCTATAGGTAGAGTAAGGTATAGCGCTATATAAAGAAAAACTACTTATAGCCCCTTAAGATTCTAAAGTACCTTTAGAGTAACCTTTTAATAGACTCTATTATATACCTACTACCCTTAGATATAATAAAAGTATATTACCTATAGGTTATTTTAGACTAACTTAGGAAAATAGTTACTCTAGGATTAATAGATACTATAGAGGCTAAAGGTTATATTAAGAGATTCCTTTAGTATAACTTCTACTTCTATAGTATACTTAAAAGTATTATTAGTAATAGGGGGAGTAATTAGATAAGTAGGTTTTAGAGGTACTTCTTTAAGCTTATAGAAGTAGTATAGAAGCTAAGTGCTACCTACTACCCTAAGAGTAGTAAGGCTGTAAAGTAATGTAACTAAAATATCTAAGCTATTCTTTAAACTAATATAAGCTACTAATAAGATAACTAGGTATAATAGTTACTAGTTATATAGTTAGTAATTAATAATTCTATAGTATTAATAATAGGCATAAGCCTTTTCTTTCTTACCTATAGGTATCATATAGACCTTATTATAGTAGTAGATATAAAGTCTTAATTAGGTACATAAAAAAGGCTACTAATAAGCTAATTAAGTATATAATAGAGGTAATATATATAGCATAGGCTACTATAGTAGTAACTTAGTAGTATATAGAAGATACTACTAATAGGTACTATAGTACTACTATAAAGTTTAAAATTAGTAATAAAGTCTAGCTTAACCTATATACCTACTACTCCTTATAGCTAAACTAAAAGCTTAACTAGCTCTATAGTAAGTATACTATTATAAAAGTTATAAGCCCCTTAGTAGTTAAACTAAATATACTTAGTAGTATTTATAACTGTTTTTATATTAACTTACTCTAAAGGGTAGCCTCTAACCCCCTACTAAGATAAAGTGTAATAGATAACTAACTTGTACTAGTAATAGAGGATAGTAAGTAAGGATAGTATAGTTTAGAAATCCTAGTAGCTAAATAGTACTATTAAGGATACTTAAAGATATACTAAGCATTTATTTAATAAGAGGGGTTTATAGAGCCTATATAGAAGCCTATAGAGCTTATTAGTAATATATGAATCCTTAATAAGTATAAAGTAAAGTATAGCCTTATTTAAAACTATAATAGTAACCTAGTCTTTATATTATAACTATAGGGGGTATAGAGGAGTAGTAAAAATAATATTATTAATAGCCTATAGCTAGTAATTCTAAAACTATTACCTATAGGTAGGGGTAGTTATAATAGTATAAAGAGAGGGTATATAGGAGTATATAAGGTATACCCTATATAATTTAATAGAGATATTGTTATTATGAGTAGTAGTAGTAGTAGTAGTAGTAGTAGCCTCTTTATAGTTTATATATACTATAGTAATGAACTTTATACTATTAGTAAGTATAAAATTACTATAATAGCTATATCTTTATAGATACTAATAGGTTATTAATATACTTATAAGCTATAATAAGACGCTTAGCCTAGTTAGCTAAAAGGCTTCTTAAGGGAGTAGCCCTACTAAGTGCTATAACTCTAACAATAGAGGGTATAGTAAGTAAGGTAGTAGTAGAGGTAGCTTAGGTAGAGTATAGCTTAGGGGTAGTAATAGTAAAGGTAGGGATAGGGATAGCTAAACTAGTAGAGCTAAATACCTCTTATATAAATAGGCTATAGCCTTAGCCTTAGCCTTAACTAAAACCTAAGACTAGTCCTCTTTTACTAAAGGCTTCTAAGCTTTAGTAGGAAGGTAGTAGTACTAATCCTACATAATAGATAAGTAATACGATTAAAAGGTAGTTAGTATACTAAAAATAAAAGATAGCTTAAAGGCATATATACTTAAAGCGCTTATACTATTTAGCTAAAGTCTTAGTAATTAATATCTTATTATTACTTAACTTATAAGCCTATTTATTACTCTTCTTTAATACTTTAGTTAGCTCCTAACTTATATAAAGAGGTTATACTACCTATAATTACTACTCCTTAGATAGTAGGGGGAATAGTAGGAGTAGTAAGGGTAGCGTTAGAAGTAGTAGTAGGGGAGTTAGTAGCCTTACGAGAGGTAAGGATAGTGGTAAAGCCCTCTAGGGAGGGGTTAAGAGTAAAGAGCTATATATTTAGTTAGTATATAATAAAATCTCTATAATAGTTACCCTATTTATAGCTATTTCTGCATTTATTTAAACTAAGTAAATAACTAGCCTTAGTAATTATTCTAAGTAGTAAGGGGGTAAAAAAAGGTATACTAATTAGTATACTAATAAGTATATAATTCATTAATTATAAGGCTAGTAAAAAGAAGGAAAAGAAGGAATTATAACTTATAGCCTATAATAAGTTTAATATAGGTTAGTTAGTACCTAGGTTATAGTATAGTTAGAGTTCTTTTATTTTAACTATTAGAGATTTTATACTCCTAGCTAAGAGGGAGGGAGGGGTATATATTATAAGCTATACCTTAGATCATTATAGCTAGGCTATACCTACTACTAAATTAAGTAAGCTATATATATATATAAAAGGCGTAGTACCTAAGCGTACTATATACTCTTTTCCTTCCCCTTTTCTCCTTCGTTTAGATTACTAGTAATTAAGTCACTAATTACCTAAATAAGGCCTTACTTAGCCCTTTATACTATTAAGATCCCCCTTAGACCTATTAACTCTTATATTATACTTTCTAATACCCCCTTTCTACTCTAATTTTATAACATAGACTACCTTAAAAGAAATAGACTAATCGTTTATATTATAGATTCTACTACTATCTGTAATATAGTAGGGTTCCTCTAAGATATAACTATAAAGACTACATAGGAAACTTCTTATATCTACTAAATTAATTATTGTTAGGGACTACCTAACTAGAATATAGCTAATACTAAAAGCAACTTTATGTTAAGTAAAATTTAAGTAAGAGGCCTATACTATAGCTATTAACGAAAGGATTATCCCTATTAAAAGTTACTATTATATTAGTAAGGTTAATAGATACTATACTACAATGTATAAGGTATATAAGATAGGTAGTATTATCTTTATAGGCCTCTACTAATATATTTATAGGCCCTCTACTACTACTTAGTAAGGCTAGGTAGGTATATAGCTAACTAGACTACTTAGACTTCCTAAACTACTTTTCGCTACACTAGCTACTAAAATTAGTTTCTTAACTTATAACCGTCCTTCTAGCCGCAAAACGTAAAAGTCTCGCTATAACTGCTATTACTACTCTTATAAACCTTTATAGCTATAGCTAGCGCTTTAAAAGCAGCCTATGTATAAGATATTAATAGAAAATAATTTTTTCTAGGAGGATATTATAGAGGGTAATAGTCTATAGTTAATCTAGTATAACCTATCAGCCTACAATAGCTATAGGCATATACATAGGTAGATTAGTTAAGCTACTAGCTAGCTAGGGCTAAAGTAATTAGGCTGCTAAAAGTATTGATTATAATGAAGAACTCCTTAGATTAAGGCTATTTAAGCTATCTTTAATTATTATATAGAGAAATATTACGAAAAAAACTATTATCTACGTGCTATAAGCTAAGAAACTAGTTTTAGTAGGCAGCAAAACGAAGTATGACTCAGAGATTCTAGGTAGTCTACTGAGCTGTATATTAAGCCCCTTACTAAGAAATAAGTAGTAGGCCTATAAATATATTAGAGAAGGCCTATAAATATAACTTAATGTATTTAAGATTATATAAAAAAAATACGCTACCCTTTTATAGGATTCTATACTCTAAGGAAATATTAAGTCTATTAATAATACTAGTAGCCCTAATAGCCTTATCCCTACGCTTCTTATCTTTAGCGCCTACCCTTAATTAAATATTAGACACTTTACTTTTACTTTTCCTACCTTTGCTAGACATTTCATAGCGTATATAATCTATCGAGAAAACTTCTAATATAGTTTTAAAAAGTCTATATAATACACAAGGTCAGTAGAGTATATATTTAAAACAAGCTACTACACTAAGCTAACAACAGCATAGAAATAGAGTATGGTGCTTATAATAGGCTATTTACTCTTATTCTTTCTATATTGTTTTACTAGTATTAACTACTAGATCTAACAGGTTCTACGCTAGTTAAATCAGGGTTCTCTAATATAATATACCTAATACTTTAGCTATTAAGAGGCTTTCTTTTACTATAAACGTATATATATAGTAGATAAGGTTAGATAAAGTAGCCTCTCTATCTTATCTATGTTAATAGTAAGAATTATATAATAGATATAAATTGTCCTAAGACTTTTAGGTCTATATTTATAAAGCGTTTCTATTATAATAAGTTAGATATAAAAGATAATAATAACCTCTAAGTAGTACCTATAACTAGGGAAGATCTCTAAGGGAATATAAGGTCTACTATAGTTATTAATATTCCTTAATAGGCCTTAGTATATAGCAGCCTAGTAGGTAAACCCTTTATATCTAAAGTCTTAGTACCTATACTTATTAATAGGTAAATCTCTAAAGAATTACTATAGAGCTCTAGACTAAGGGTATTATTATAGAATCTAGCGTCTCTTTTAAGGCTTCTATTATAAAGGAAGTTACTATATTAATTCACTAAGAGGTCTTCTCTTTTATTCTTTTTAATAAGGATTAGGTATAAGGGAATCTAAATGTTTAAGTTAGATATTATTGATAAGGTTTAGAGTAAGGTAATAAACACGTTCTATAAGAAAGTATAGTTATATCTCTAAAGTAATATAGATAGTAGTAAGATAGTAATCTTAACTTAATTACTAATTTTTTAGTAGTTAAGCTAACGCCTTATTCTTACTATTATATACTTACTATTAGCTTATGGATTTTAATATAGTTACTAGATACTACTTAGGTTTATCTTAGTTAGCTTTATAACTTAGTTAAGTAACCTTAGTATACATTCTATTCTTAATCTATACTTTATACTATAAAGATACTATTATATAAGTAATAAAGCTACTATATAGTTTTACTAAAGCTAGTACCTATTAGTAAGTAATATACTAATAGTATTAAAAACTAAACTTTTTATAGAGACTATAACTTATAACCTATATCTCTTTATAATAACCTAGTAAAGCCCTAATTTTACTATTATAGGTATATAAATAGATAAAACAATTAGCCTACCTAATAACCTAAAAGACTATAAGCTAGAGGAAGCTACTCTATTAACTAAGCTAAAGATTAACCTATTATTAGAAAAGTTACTAATATTTAATAGTTATATTATAAGTATAGGTAATAATAGATTAGTCTCTCTTAGGTAGAAAAGATAAGGAAAGAAGTTTATACTTAGAGATTACTAGTTATAAATAGCAACCTATAGCTATATAATATAATATTTAAGAGGAGCTTTTACTAGTTATATATATTAGCTAGAGGCTGCTTTTAACCTTACTATAGCGATATAATACTATGCTTTAAGCGTAAAGAAAATTAGTACCTTAAACTAATATCTTAAGTAGTAATAGAAGTTACTAGATTAAGGACTTTAGTAAATTTTCCTTAACCTAGCTACTATAAAGATCTTTACCTTTATAGATAGGTTATTAAAAAATAATATAGACTTATTCTTATAAGTTAAATATATAAATCTACGAGCTAAGAAAGTTATTAATAAAACTTACAATACCTTTAGAGTTACTAGGAACTTTATTTACTACAGTTTTACTAAGTTAAAGTATGTTGCCTAAAGTATATTAGCCTCTAAGATCTATAGAATAGTCCCTAGTATTAATATAGTAGTAGCTAACTAGCTATTACCTTAGATAGATATTATAAGGGACTATAGAATAAATAGGATAGATAGAGAGCAGTAGAAAAAGTACTGTTAAATAAGTATATACACCTTTAAGAGCCTTGGCTAATAAGAAACGCCTGTAATTATAGCATTATAGGGCTACCCTATCCCTTACTAGCGACTATACAGCCTAAGAAGGGATTTAGTATACATAGAGGAATATAGAGAGATTAGGGTAATTAGGGAATTATAGGCTAAGGTTATATCACTATTAGAATATTAAATGTTTTCTTTTTATACGTTTTTAGAGAAATTAGGTAAAGCTAAGAAATTAAGCCTCTCTCGCTATAAAAGAGAGAGTATATCTAGTATTTTTTTATTAGTTAGATCTCTTGGAGATAATATATAATTATTGTATTTAAGCAGTAACCTAGGCTAGGTAGCTAGCTCTAGCTAGTAATTGTTTTAAGTAGAGATAAATTTATATATAGATTGTTTTTATATACTACTATACACGGGATTAAAGTTATACCTTATACTTTACTAGGTATACTATACTAATCTAATCTATATATATAAGTGGGAAAACCTATTAAGTAGAAAACCCTCCTATAATTAACTATAGTATAGTAGCTTATTTCTATCTAAATTAATGTAGTTAACTTAGTACGTTATACTCTTGTTAGAGCCCTATTACATATGTAGGGCCTACAACTTTGTATATAGTAGGTAACTTGGTAACTAATTAGACTACTACAAAAGGCGTTCCTATATTTAGAATTAAACTAACTGTCTATTACTTAAAAGCGTATAGACGCTGCTAGACATACGCTACTGCGTTACATTAGCTATAGAGGAACTTATACATACTATATCTATACTAGTAACTATACTATACATCTTATATATAAGGATACTTTAGGTAACTTACTTAGAATTTATTAAGCTATATTAGATAATATAATCTAGTAGTATAAATTCACTATAATAAACTCTCTTTTTTTTAAGGATAATAATAAAACCTCAGTAAGAAATTGTATCTCAGTAATTAATAATTAACTTATTTATAAATATACATATCTTAATAGATACTTAGTTATAAGTATAAAAGTAGGGCTATAACTAAAGAAGTTTATCTATTTATATATTAGTTAGGCCTTTTAATATCCTTATTTATAGGATTATACTTTTAGGTAGTAGTAAATAAGTTAAAATATACCTTAAGCTAGTAAATAGAGAAACTATATACTCTATATACTCTCTACTAAATATATTTCTACTTAGTAGAAGGCAATTTTTTATTAATAACTAATAGCCTAGTTTTCTTCTACCCTTTCTAATGTTAGGTAATTTTTATATTATTTAGTAGAGTTAATATAATAATTACTATATAAAAGGGAATACTATATCTATACTATAATATGTTTTAGGCTTAGCTATAAAAGCTATCCTAGGAAGCTTATTATCTTCCTTAATGTTAAATAGGCTATCTAATAAGCCTAGTATATTATTAGCCTAGATCCTTATAATACTTCAAGATATATTATTATGTAATAATAGAAGGTAATATAGGTTATAAGTAGAGATAGTTATCTTTAAGTACTACTTATAGTAGAAGTAGGATATTAAGTACTAGTATGTTCTAGCTTCTATAATACTATATAGAGGCTTCATAACCTCTCTGAGTATATACTCTAGATATTTAGAGTAGATCTAAGTAGGTAGGTATACTAGAATTGTATAGTTAAGGTAAGACTATAACTAAGTATACGCTTAAGTAATATCCTAAAGCTATAGCTTAAAGCCCTATTATATAATTGTAATAGGGTATAAGTAATAATAAGATATTAACTAGCCTACTAGATTATAAGTAACTAGGTTAATGTAGAGCTCTTACTATTATCTACATATGCCTAGATAACTACGCTTAATTTCTTATATAGTATATTACTTATCTAGTTTCTTACCCTATAAATAATATAAGATTAAGAGACTCTTATACTCTTATAGGGAGTAGGATTAAACCTTTATTAACTAAGCCTATAACTTCTTCTTCTATTAACTACTAAAAAGGCTCTCTAGGATTGATATTTATGCTATCTATATATACTTTTAACTTAAGTAGCTAGTTAGCTTCTTTCTTAAAGGATATAAATAAAGGTTTTTAAGATCTTATTGATTATAAACAAGTTTCTAATGTTAGTCTTATAGAGAAAGGTAGTCCTATTAATATAAGTCTTATATAGTTAGCTATAAATTTATAAAGGGGAAGGATAAGGTAGCATAGTTAGTAATATTATAGAAAGAGGGTATACAATAATAACTATATCCTATATAGTATTATTATTTATCTTAAAGGTTAGCTTAGCTATATAACTTAGGCTGTTAATAATACTATTACTACTAGTTAGGTTAATTAAATAAAGATTTATAGAAGTTAGTTAAAATACTTTTATACTATTAGTATCTATAATATAGTCCTTACTATTAATGAAGAGAAGTATATATAGTCTAGACTATCCTTCTTTCCGATACTATATTTATAAGTAAGCTAATCTCTACTATCTTTACAGTAGAGTTATTAGGGCCATTATATATTATAAGTATATTATTAACCTTTTATATTATGTAAAGTTTCTTAATCGCCTTACTAGCTTTTCTAATAGTAGCTATGTACTTAATAATATCTTAAGAAGATGCTAAGTTATAGATAAATCTTATGTATATACTAACAATAAGTAGGATAGAAACTATACTATTTAGGTTAGCTATGTTATTAATAGCCTTAGAGGTAGTATAAAGCAGTATCTCTTTACTTATTTATTAGTAGTTATTCTTAATCATAATTGAAGTATAGTATAGTATTATATAGTAAGTCTTTATCTTGTTAAGATTACAATATATCTCTATAAAAATAATCTCAAGCTAATAGGCTATTATATTAGCCTCTTACAAGCACTAATTAGTAATAAGGTTATAGCTAGCATTAGCTATTATCTTATCTTATAGTCCCTAATATATATTAATTTAGACTACTTAAAGAGCTTCTTATATAAACTCTACTATTATATTTTAAATAAATCAGCGTTCTTTAATTAAAGCTTTTAGTAGGATTAATGATACGAAGTATAGGGCTATTACTGTTAAAGTAGATAGTTTTTATATAGATCTTATAGTTTAAGTAGTACTTACTATAAGGAGTAAACGTTAATTACTAGGGGGTACTACTATATTTCTTATATTAATAGTATATCTTTGTTAGGTACTTAATAGTAATTGTTTCTATATTACAAGTAGTATTGTAGAGGAGCTTATAAGTTAGTAGACTAAAGAGAAGCTAAAGTAGTAGTATAATTAATATGGTCCTATATAAGTTAACTAACAGCTTATAATAGTACATATATACTGTATAAGAGGTACTTATATATAACCCTAGAAATTATACAACTAGGATGTTTAGCTCAGTATTGTGTATTACGTTAGCTATGTTTTCAAATTTAATAGAAACTATAATACTATTAAGAAGATATAGGTCTCTTTAAATGTAACCCTAGAATATATTTATAGATTTACTAACCTCTATTACTTTATTAAATTTCTACTTATAGGTAGGGTAGAGGAGAAGGTAATAACTAATACTCTTCTTATTAGTTCTTATATATAATTTACTATTACAAAGTAAACATCTAAAAGCTACTTCTATAAGCTCTCTGAATATAGTAAAGGTGTTACTTATCTATCCTTTAACAGAATAATAAGGTAAGATCATTTATCCCTTCTTATTATATTCTTATTAGTCTATTAGGTTAGTACATAAGTAGTAAAGGAGGTAATCTACTTTAGCGTCTAATATAGTAGAAAGATCTTTATTAGAGTTACTGTAAGTATTATTATTAATACAATAGATAAGAAGTATTAGTATAAGTAGAAGCTTACCTAATACTCCCTTAAGTATAAGGGCTTAGCAGTCTAAATCTATATTTATTAGGTAAACTATAACAAAGATTAAAGGACAATATATAAGGAGTTAATCTACACTGCGTTCTGTTTTGCTAATGGCTTAGAGATCTATTAGCGAATAGGAATGCTAGTAGGTTACATAGGGACCCTGCTGGTTATTTTCTAAGTTTGTAGGTTATTCTCTGAATCTGCTAGTTACTCTCTAAATCCAGCAGCCCCTTTCCTCACATAAAAGGAAGGTTCTTAACGTAGTTAGAACCTTTAAGCAAAAGTATAGTTATAAACCTATACCTACCTTTTTATATTAAACCTTTCCTAGTTATAGCCTTTAGCTATACTCTTACACAATATATAAAAGAAATAGTAATAACTACTAGTTAAGTAGGATGTATATCCTATAAGGTTAACTAGTAATATTCTTCTTATATAATAAGGTGCCTGTAAGGCTATTGTTAATAGTTAGCTTTATAGTAGATTGCTACTTCCTTAAGATAATTCTTATAGCTAACTTAATAAAAGTGGAAATTATTATAGTAACCCTAGGGACTCTATATTACTAAGGCTCTCTTCTTCTTAGCTAATCTATAATATCTTATTAATATTAATTAGTGTTAGAAAGTATTTATATAAATATATAACTTAGTAATAGCTTTACAGTTTATTTTCTTCACTATAGCTAGCTATAGAGAGAGAAGGAAACAATAAGTAAGGGTTTATAGTAAGAATAGGCTAAATAGGTAGGTTACATATTAGAGTAGTATAGCTTACCTAGGTAGAAATAACTACTTAGCCTACGCCTCCTACTTAATCTTAATCTTTCTATTTACTCTAATAGGTTAATCTACATAAGCTAATACTATTCTATTTATTACTAATATAGCTAGCTAGCTCCCTTAGTATAGTATACTTTATTAAGGATTCTTATATATACTGTATATATAAAGTTTTCTACCTTTAATAGATTAATATCTACTAAGGCCCTCTAGCTTAAATCATAACTAGTGTTGAGATAAACTTATACTTCTTTAAATTCTACTAATATTAGACTTTAGTACTAAGCTAATTAGTAGACTACTATTAAGTAGCTACTTAGGGTTATCCTATCTATTAGCTTATAGGCTAATTAATAGATCTCTTATAGTATAATCTATAATAGCACCTTTATCTAGTAGCTTTACTACCTAACTTAGAGAGTTAGGTACCTCTTTAGAAGGGTTACCTAAGCCCCTAGGGGCTTTAATAGTATAGTTAGGCTCTAGAGTAGCTTCTAAGGTAAGGCTTTACCCCCTAGACTATACTACTGAATAACGTCTACCTTAGTTAATATCTTAACCTTTCTTAGTAGGTATAGTATCTTATACTTATATACGTTAAGTAGCTAAGTAATAGGTAGTCTACTTTATTAATAATACCTAGTATATCTTTAGGAGGGTTATAGGTATCCTCTACCTTAATTTCCTTAATAACTTTATAGGCCTTAATTACTAAGATAGTATCCTTAGCATTATCCTAGCTAAAGAAAGTTATTTTATTAAAGCGTATATTATAAGTAACTATAACCTAGTAAAGTAATAGTACTTAGATATAATATATATTATATAAACTTTATATATACCTTATTAGATACCTAATATAACCCTATAGTTAAAGCTTAAATTAGCGTTTATTAATACTTCTTTCCCTATCCTACCTTATAGAGTATACTTAGTAGCTATATATAACTAAGCCTCCCTAGTAGGGGTAGAGGTCTTAAGTAAGGGCTATAGTATACTCTAGAGACTAAAACTTAAAGTATTATCTAAACTATACTCTTCTTTCTTAATAGGTAATAACTATCTATTATGTATTTATATTAAGATGCTATAGGTAAAAGCTACTATATATACTACTTTAGGCTATAGTTTAAGTAGAAAAGTAAAGGATTTAAGTATCTTAATAATCTTTAAGATAATATCCTACCTTATATATTCTCTACTACTAACTAACTTTCTAATATAGGCTAGCAAGAGCTTAATTTTAATACCTTTTTTAGCTATTTATTAATGGAATTTAGTCTAGCTATTAATACTAATAAATATAGTCTTATTATTGTAAGATACTTAGACTAGAGGTACTAAGTTATAGTATTATCTAGTTAATCTAGTAAGGAGTATAAAAGTTATCTATAGGGTATAATCTTAAAGGCTATAGTAGTAATAAGACTAGTAAGACTAGTAAGTAGAGTTTAGATAATTAGTAAATAGAGTAGATATTTTAGAAGGTTAAGGATAAATGTAGAGGTTACTTAAAGGCTAATAAGGCTAGTAAGAGGTATCTAAATAACTAGTAAGTAGGCTAAATAAGGGTTATATAAAAGAAAGATAAAACTTATTTTATAACTAAGCTAGCTAATTACTATGCTTTAAGTACAAGATCTAAATTATAGTATATAGTCTAAGCCTAAATACTAGATATACTTCTCTCTAATTAAAGGCTCTAAGACTAAATTAATACAAAACCCTTTAATAAGGTAGACGTTCTCTAGTAAAAGATCCCTTATCCTAGGCCTATTAAGGCTATTCAGAATATTCTTAATAACCCTCTAGCTATAGCCTATAGTAGGTAGAGATATAGTACTTAATTCAATATAGTTGTTATTATAATTAGGCTACAAGAAGCCTAGCTTAAGGAGCTCTTTTTAGTTTATAAGGTAAATAGTACTATAGTTATTAAGAATAGTAAAGTTAGAGAAGAGGTAAAGCCTATAAAGTAAAGTTAAAAAGACACTAAAAGATAATTATAAGTCCTCTAAAGTAGGGGTTATTTTATATAAAGTAGGGTTAATAGAGATAGTAATAACGTTTTTAGGTAGGGATTTAGCCTAATTAGGGGTCTTAGCCTTATTATTATTATAGTTTCTTTTCTTTTAGCTACTAGCTACCTTAATCTAGCCTACTTCTATAGCCTTAGCCTATAGTATAGCTTACTTCTTACTATTAATATAGTTATAAATAGTATTAATATCTATATCTAAAGGTAGGTTATAGAGCTTCTCTAATAAGCCTATAAAGGTATATTTAAGCTAGCTATACTCTATAGACTTTTAGGTATAAGGTTACCTATAGAGGTAGCTACTAGGCTCCTTATTATCTTTAGTTAATAAGTATAATTAGTTACTAAGTATAGTATATACCCCTACTACTTTATATAACTTAGTAGGTAAGTTATAGAGGATATCTCTAAGTAAGTCTCTATACTCTTTTAGGATTAAAGTAATACCCTAGGAGTACTAGAGCTTAAAAATATTATTAAGCTTAGAGGTAGGTAGCCTATATAGATATAATATACTATTTAATGGCCTATAGAAAGGTCTTAATAGTAAGAGACCTCTTAATTTTAGGGATATAGTATTCCTAAGCGTAAAGGTAAGCCTTATACTAGTTAGTAAGCTAGACATTTAGGTGAATACTAGTAGTAGTATAGCTAATAACTCTATTATAGGCTTCTTAGATAGCTTTATAGGATAAGTCTTTATAGGGTATATAATAGGCTCTAAGTACCTTAATTAAGCTATAAAAAGTAATATTATCTTATTATAGAAGCTCTATATAGGCTAGGATAAGTATATCTATAGAGGTTTGCTATCTAGGCAGTACTATTTCGCTATTTAGACAGTACTCTACCTTTCGCACTAATTAGACTACCTAGATTAATCCTATCTAGATTATTCCTACTCCTACCTACTTTCTCTAACTTACCTACTATTAATTAACCTAACCTAACTTTATTACTAATAACAAAACGCTGCAATAGACTTCCTATCGCCTAACCCTGCGTTATAAGGCGCCTCTAACTGCAATAACCCTTTTTACTGCATCAAGAACCTCCCTAAAGATAGCCCTAATAGCAGCATGCCTAGCAATTTAATTAACAATCTTATAGTAACCCTATAAGCCTTTACCTATAATTACAGTTTTATAATTATTTCCTATAATACCTTTAATATTATTAATAGTAAGCCTACTTACTATACCCTCTAATATAACTAAGATATAGTCTATTAAACTAAAGCTATTAGTATCTACTAATCTAAGATATAGAAGGTTAGCTACCTATAGTATAGTATAGCAGCTACCTATATATAAGACAGTAGGAAGTAGACTTTCTAGCTTAAGTATAGAGAGTATAATATAGCCTATCCTTTAACCCTTTAGCTTATAGTATCTATTACTAACTTTCTACTAAGTAGGTAGCTCTTATTACTAACCTATTAAAGCATAAGGCTATTAAGCTATATAAAATCACTACTATTATCTATAACTAAACTCCTTCTAAGAAGCCCTTTATTAAGTAAAAGGATATTAATTATATCTACTAGAAGCTATACTATAATGCCTTTAGAGGTAAGACTACTACTTAAGCTATTTTCTATAACCTCTAACTCTATAGCTTATATTACTATATCCTCTAGAGTTAAGCTAACCCTAATATACCTAAAGTACTTCTCTAGATATACATATAGTATAAGATAATATAGACACGCTTCCCTTAGGTCCTTAGCTTTAATAATATATATAAAACTAACTGCTTTAAAATATATCTCTTCTAAGTCACTAAGACTACTAATACTAACTTACTCTTTAATAATACTTTTACCTTTATCTTATCTAAGCGCTATAAGGGCTATAACTTCCTTATTAAGTCCCTTAACAGTATCTAACGTAAGGTTAGTACTAATACCCTACATATAGCTATTACTTACTTTAAGATATATTTTACTTAGCTATAGTAGAGGTTTTACGAAACAGTGTAGCTGTAGAGGTAGAGAAGCTCTACTATTAACAGCGCTAGTAAATCTTTAATCTAGATTAATTATTATAGAATAGAAAGGGTTACTATTATATAATTAATCTAGCTTATTAAGATCTCTTTATTGCTGTAGTAAAAGTTAAATTAAAATAAAAGTAGAAGACTTTATGTAAGTAGCTAGGTAGGATTAATCTAGATAGGATTAATGTAGGTAGTCTAATTAGTGTAAAAAGTAGAGTACTGCCTGGATAGCTAGATATTACTGCCTGGATAGCAAAACTCTATAGAGTTTAACTGTTATTAATACCTATAAGTCTACTAAATTATAGGACTTCTACTAGTAGTTTTTCTTACTAATAGTAGTTACTTAGTATTTTATAAAGATAGATTACTCCTCTTAGATACCTACTATCTTACAGGTAAGCTTAGTAGGCGCTTTAGGAGTAAGGCTAGGTAGAGGCTAATCCCCTCAAAGTTAGTTATTTAGGGAGCCTTCTTTAGTAGTAGTAACTTATTAAATATAATTAAGTAAGGCCTAAATATACTTATCCTATAAAGCTTTATTATTAGAGTTAAGAAACTTATTAAATAAGGGGAAGTTAAAGTTAACTTAGGATAGCTCAATAGTATTATCTAAGTTAATAAACTTCTAGATATCCCTAGCCTTTAAGAGGTAGCATAAGGTATTATACTAAGGTAGCTAGTCCTCTTATATAGTAATAGGGCTGTATAGCTTAATTAAAGTATTAACTATAATAGATAAGAAGGTTAAAGTTATAATAATAATAAAGAAGATATAAGAGAGAGGGTTTTAAAGGATAATAACTAGCCTAAATAGTAGTTTAGTTAGTATAATAATAATTTAGGATATACTTAGTTAGAGATAGGCTTCTAAATAATATAAGAATAGTTACTAAGGCGTAGAGATTATTAGTTAAAAGTAGCTTAAATCAATAGCTAGGAAATAGCTCTATAACCTCTATCTAAATAGGTGTTTAGAGTAGAGCCTTATGTTACATAGACTAAGGGCTAGTTAGGGTATATATAGATTATCTATTATTCCAAGGCTAACTAGGCTAGACTACTATAACAGACTCTACCCTATATAAGGGTATTATAATATACTCTTATTATATGTAGAGTCTAGCCTATAGTAAAGTCTTGACTATATATAATATTACTCTTAATAAGAAGATTAGTTTTAATAAAAAGATTATAAAGCTAGCTAATAATAAATATAAATATACCCTATAGGAATTAGCTACTATAATTAAGTGTCCTATGTACTAAGAGTAAGATAAATATAACTTTATATCTACTATAGATAAAGAAGTAAATAAGATTAAAAAATATACTAAATATACTAAAGGGGTAGAGAGCTTAGCTATTTATAGCTATAATTCTTAAGGGGTAGACTTTACTCTTTATAAGTATAAAAGCTTACTAGGTATACCTACTAATTTCTATAGCTATAAAGACCTACCCTTACATACTAAAGCATAATTTACATTAATAATACTACTAGTAATACCACTACTAAAGGTAACCTTCTTTACTACACTTATAGCTACACTAAGTATAAAGGGGTAAGAGTAATCTTAATTACTTAAAAAGCTTAAAAATACTTTAATACCTATATAAAGGCTACTCTAATAATCTTTTAAGGCTATATTTCTTTTAGGCTATATACATTATAGACCTAAAGCTATATAAGAATAACTAGATAGTCCTTATATCTTTATAATATAGACTAATTACCTATTTCTATAGGTAAGTATAGATCTATAGTACATATAACTATTAGATCTAAAAGTTTAGTTAAGCTAAGGCTTAAATAAGGCTAGTATATAGCTTAATTTAGGCTTTTCTAGGCTATACATTATGTAGACGTGTTTTATTTCTAGGACTTAGTAATAGGTATTAAGTATAACAATTGCATTAAGTTTTTAACTAATAACCTTAGAGCTTCTAATAATATCTCTACTTTTATCCCTAAATTATACTATACCTACTAGATAGTATGAATTACTACCTATAGCTAGCCTAAGTACCTCTTTATTATTCAAACTAATAATCTATCCTCTTTCTAGGCTATCCTACTAATGAAGTAGGAGAGCCTCTGCTATAGAGCCTACCTTACCTTATTGATCTAGTATATATTAGCTACTAGGCTGTTAAGAAGGAGAATTACTAGCCTAACGCTTACTATATTAATTGCTATATAATTATTTATATAGGCGTTAACAGTAATAATACTATAGAGTAATTAACCTCTGTTTTCTTTAAGAATAGTATGTATTTAAGCTATTATAAACTGCTTTATAACCTCTAAGGGGTTATAGTTAGGAGGGGGGACTATATTAAAGGGATTACTTAGGTTAATTGTCGTTATAGTTAAGGTTTTTATATAGGATTTATCTAGATTTAAGGCTTTATATGTTATAGATTCTATTATTACTAACTCTATATACCTAAAAAGTCTACTCCTTAAGGTTTAACCTTAATAGTTTAGAGTTCTTACTATAGACTTTAAAGGTATAGACCTTAATAGTAAAGGTATTTCTAGTAAGTTAATCTAGTATTAAGTAAAGACTACACTAGTCCTATAGTATAATGTGTTTTTAAAATAAGCTACTATACTAAGTTAACAGTATAAGAATAGGGTATAGTGCTTATATAAGGCTATTTACTACTGGCTTTTCTTAGATTATATAACTAATCTTAACTACTAGATCTAATAGGTTCTACGCTAGTTAAATTAGCGTTCTTTAATAGCTTAATTTAGGTTAAAGGAGAGAAAGCTAGAAATAGGCTTATAGGGTATATAGTGCTATAGGTACTTACTAAAAGTAACTACCTCCCCTTCTAATAATATATAATTAGCTAGTAAATTACTTCTTTAGAAATAAATCCTTAGAGGCTAAATAAAGCTATCTCTATAGCTATAAGACGTTAAAGTTATAGAGGGAGGTTCCCAAGCGCTATACTAGTAAGAATCAAATTCTTAGATATTTAGGTATATACCGCTTATAATATAAGGTAACTATTAAGTAAAAGATATTTAAGATATATATCCTATAATACTAATAGGTACGTTATTCTATATACTGATAGCCTTAGCTACTTAGTTTATTTTAAACCTACTCTAAGATAATATAGTAAATACCTTTATCTATACTAATAATAATAAAGAGATTTATATAGAGCTTCTACTAAGCTACTATAAGAAAGGTATAATTATATACTTAAAGAAAGCCCTCTATAGTCTATACTAATTACCCCTAATATAGTAAAAGTACTTTAAAAAAAAGCTTAATTAAATAAGAATTTAAGTATATTACTAAGGAAAATTACTCCTAGTAAAACCATAAAGTAAACTTCTTCTTCTATATCAATAACTTCATACTAATATTTATTGATAAATATAAGCCTATAGCAATATATAAGATGAGTATACTTTAAGTAAAATACTACCTTTAAGGTAGCTAAAAGCTTGAATAGTTCTTTAGCTTTAAGATTTTATATAATTAGAAAATATACTACTTCTAGCTCTTATAGGCTATATATATAGAGAAAGCTATAAAACTACTTTCTATTTATATAGACTTATTAAAAGATGAAGCCTTTAAGTATATACCTATAGTAAAAGCTAACCTACTCCCTTACATAAGAAATATTTACTTAAGGAATATAACCCTTAACTAATAAAAGGTTAGTATAACCTTTTATACTACTATAATAATATATTTAGATATAACTTTAATAGCTAGTAGGCTAATAAGATTTAATTAAAACTAAAGGTAATACTTAGTCACCTACTAAAGAGTCCCTAAATATATACTATAATACCTTTATAAGATATAATACTATCTACTTCTACTATAGCACTAAGCCTACTAGTATAGATAATATATATTAGGCTAAAGGCCTATACTATAGGTTCTACATTATAATATATAACTTACTTTAATTCTCTATAGATAGATCTCTAGTAGCAGTAACCTTAATAGTTTACTAAAACGTCTGTACACGCTTAGCTATAGCTATAGCTAAGCTACACTAGTAGCTTACTAGAGTTAGCAACCTACTCCTTCTCTCTATTTCTATGTATTGTTAGCCCCTCCCCTAAAAACGGGTTTAAATACCCTTAATCCTAATTGCCTCTTTCCTATAATTACTTATTTTAGCAATAGTATTCCTATACTCTAGCTAAGGCATTAGTTACTGTTATTACTAGCTTATTTTATCTCTATTATCCTTAGTTTTATAGTATTATAACTTAGTCTAAGATATAGTAGGATAACTTATACTTTATAGTGAAGTTTTCTATAGTAAGTAGAAAATTATAGTAGAGGATTAGCTTTAGGTAGCCTTTTACTATATAGTAGTTAATATAGTCCTTTATTTATTTTATAATATAATAGGTTTACTTAGTCTATTTCTAGTATATATATTCTTCTCTATCTTTTCTAAAGAGTTTATAGGTATTACTATATCTATTATAGTACTAAACTAGTATAAGCTTAGTACTAGTTATATCTACTACTTCTATACAAAGAGATAAGTAGTCTATAATATATTCTTTATATTATACTACTTAGAGTAAGATATTATATACTAAGTATTTCTACTTAGCTTAAAAGTAGTAGCTCTAGATATAGTTATATTACTTTATTAGTTTCTATAGAGCTTAGTAGTTATATAATATATTAATATCTTAGTATATGATTCTACTAAGTGTAGACTTATAGTCTACTATTATTAGTCTCTTATTTTACTTACTATAGCTTTAGTCTAAGTAGATAGGTATTTTATTACATCTAAAGATATTATAATAATTATATTTAATAAATTTGAATTTATAGCAAATTTTATAATGTATAATCTAATCCTTATCTATAGTATTATACTAAATAACATAGCTATAATCTCTTAGTTATCCCTTACTAGTAATTACTAACCTATAGATATTATTAATTATTATTATTACTTAGTATAATCTAGCTACCTTATTATATCTAGTTATTATAATTCCCTTAATATCTACTTAGAGTTATACCTCTTCTTCTATAATAAAGGGTTAGTCTTCCTTAATAGCTGTTTATCTCTTAAGAGCTATTCTTATAGTATTGTTAATCTTCTTAACCCTATCTACCTTAGAGTTATTTTAGAAGGTATCTTAAGCTTTAGTAAGTATATCTTTAAATTATCAAAGTATATTTACTACTGCTCTATATAGCTCTCTCTAATAAAATATAAGTAGTAGTTTTTAGTAGACTATTAGGTTAAAAGAGTACTATCTATCTCTAGGGAAAATATCTAAATATAAGGTAAGGTATACTTTCTTTTAGTTAACAAGGTAGAATTTATTATTACTTAATTTTTACTAGTAGTACATATAGTAGAAATAGGTTTTAGTATAGCTTTTATATATATAGGATAACATATTACTTATAATAATACTATACTTTACTATATAGTTAGGGTAAATTCCTACTTAATATTTAAGTTTAATAGTATATTATACTTTTTAATATATACAGTGGCTACGAATTAAAAACGGTAAACCTTAAAAACACACTAAAAATCCACTAAAGTCATCATTTCTCTTCAAGTTAATAGACATTAATGTAACCTCTATTAAATATAATAAAATTAGAGGTAATAGAGAATTAGTAAGCCTATCTTTTATATATACAATACTTTTTCCTACTATAATATATAGTTACTTAGAAGTCTTTTACTAAAGTACGTTCTTTTAGAAAAAAATCTAATCCCCTATAAGCCCTCTATAGGCCCCTATAAGCTTATTTTCCCTGAAACTTCACACTTTACTAAATTCTTACTAAATATCTAGTAGGTAGAATCTTCTAAATTTTTATTATGTATTAGAGATAATAGACATATATTTACATAATTCTTTTATATAAGTGCATCCACTAAGGGCTTAGTTATTCTACTGTGAAAAGTGCTGTTTAGTATAGGAAAATGACGTTTACCGTTTTTAACTCGACACCACTGTAGTAAGGGACTTCTTATTTATTTATAAGGGATCCTCTTCTAGATAGAATTTATAGACTACTTCTACTTTACTAAGGAATTCTAAGTAAGTATCTATATCTAATACTAATTAGGGTTAAATTTAGGCTTCTCTATACTTCTTAGTCTAGTAGTAGGAGAGGTTAATTATACTTTAGGGATCCACTATTATAACTTAATAATCCTTACATATTTTATTATCTTAGTTTTTAATACTAATTATAGAGAAGTTTTAAGTTTATACTATTTTAGGGAGCTTAGGTTTTTAGTTCTATTTTTGCTATTACTATCTTTAGAGTCTAGCAATACTAAACGTTTTATACCTATTATTAGCTAGGCTAGATACTAGTCTTTATACTCTTTAGCAGTAAGTTTTATTTAGTAGATTTTTGCTCTAAGGATAATATTTATATAGCTATACTTTTCCTCTTAGTCTCCTAATTAGTAATAGTATCTATACTTAGATTTTTTATATATTCTATACTAGACTTAGAGGAGAGTTTAATCTTTACTATTATAGAAATTCTTAATAAGTCTGTCTATCTTACTATTTATAATTTTTCTGCTAATACTAAATAATAGTATTAAAGGTTTCTACTTTAATACTATATATAGGGTATTTTATTAGTTTAGGTAGTATCTTACTAAGTATAAGTTAAGCTATAATTTATATCTATCTTAAGATTACTTTCTATTAGCCTATCTTATAGTATAAGTAATCTTTATTACTATATTTAGCTACTTAGTAGTATTCCTAAAGCTTTTATATATTGTTAAAGTAGTAAGTTTACTTATCCTCTTTGTTGTAGTTATTACTATAGATATAATAGCTAATATTAATAGTATCCTTTTCCTTAAAAATAATTAAAGCTATACTATTATTAAGTTATCTTAATATAGATAACTTATAGATTTTACTCTATAAAAGAATTAAGAGGAGCTATTCTTACTATTAATTTTACTCCTCCCTTAACTTATTTCTATATAGTTACTATTAATTAAAGGTTATAACTTCTTTACCTCCTCTAATAGTATAAACTAACTCCTGTTTATACTCTTTAAGATCTATAATTCTAGAGATAAGTTAGATTTCTATTCCTTAGTAGTAAAGTTTCTTTATATATACTTCCTTGAACTTTATTACTAGTTAGTATAATATATCTATAAGGGAGTAGATCTTTATATAGATATATAGGTTTATATTACTATAGCTTAGTAGGTTTCTTTATTTAAATTTCTTAATAAGGGCTAGGGCTACCTTCCTTCCTACATTAATTTCTATCTAGGCTTTAATAGCTATAATAGAGGATAGTTCTACTAAGTTACTTTTAATAGGGTTTTAGTATAAGAGTATAGATAAAGGCTGTAACTAGGAAAGGTTTAATATAAAAAGGTAGGTATAGGTTTATTGCTAGACTTTTGCTTAAAGATTCTAACTACGTTAAGAACCTTCTTTTTATATAAGGAAAGGGGCTGCTAGGCCTAGAAATAGCTAACAGACTTAGAGGGTAACTAGTAGAGTCTGTGTGTAACCTACTTACGCTCTTATTTACTAATAGGCCTCTAGACCTTTAGTAAATTAGGATGTATAGTAGATTAACTCCTTATAATTACCTCCCTCTCCTTAGGCCTTAGTCCCTTAAGGCTATATATTAGACTAAGGTTATTCTATATATCTTTATACTAATATCCTTAAAGCTATTTAGCCTTTATAAGTATCTATCTCTTTATTAGTAGGCACTTACCTTTATATTACTATAACTATCCTCCTTATCTAGATAGACTCTTTATATTCTTAGTGTTTAATTAATATTGTTATTATTTCAAAACTTTTATTATCCCTATACGTTTTTATATATATACCTTTTTATTATAATAGTTATATCCTTTCTCCCTATATAATAGTCCTCTAAGCAGTTATTATATAAGGTTTATTATAATAAATACTCTACTTTACCTTATATGTTCTATCTTATTAGTTATTATACTAAGAAATTGTTTCTTTTTTCTTTCTTAACTTCCTTAGCTTCCTTTTACTTACTGTTTACTAATTAACTACTTTTTTTAATTTCTTAATCCCCTTTTTTATAATAATAAGATAATTTTAACTACTACTAACCTTTTACTAAGCCTCTACTATTATAAACATTGTTCTTTATATTATAAATATTACTAAGGTAGAATATAATAATAATTAGCGTTTTAATAGTGTTATTAGTAAAGGCCTACTATATATTAGTTACTTAGGTTATCTAAAGTATAATATCCTTAAGCTAACTTATTATATAGGTAACTATATTCCTTATTATATTACCTATAATATTAAGTATAAGAAATATTTTACTATAAGTATTTATTTATTATTTATTAATTATTTGTTAATACTAATTATCTCTTAAGTCCCTTATAAGCTCTAGGGAGCTACCTAGAAGACCTAAAATATATTTATAATTTACTATAAGTAGGAGTCTACTAGTAAGCTATTACTAAGGGAGCGCTAGTATATTTACTAGGCTCTTAATTATCTTATAGCCTCTTAGGTTAAGGTAGCTACTTATATTACTAACCTTATAGTTAGTAGAAATAAGACTATAATAAAGTATATAATACTCTAAGAGCTTTCTTCTAATAGAGAGTATCTAAGTATCTTAGCCTTAATTAATATAAGTTATCTCCTTACTGTTACTAAACATTTACTATTAATATTCTTAGGCTAGTATTCTTATAGATAAGGATAACATTATTAAGTATCTTACTTTAGTCTAGCTACCTTATCTTCTTAATAATAGTTAGGTAATTACTCTATAATTAAATCTAAAGTTTTTTTAAAAGGACTATTACCTCTATTACTATCTTAGTATCTAAGAGAAGGATATAGCTAAGTTTAATAAGTAGCTAGCTTTTTATATAGCTTTTACTAAATATATAGATAATCTTATTCTTATTTATATTATTACTATTACTAGTACTATACTTACTAGCTATAGGGCTAATATAGCTACTCCTTAGAAGAGAGCTGCTTAATCTACTAAGAAGGGTGCTATATTAGTAAAGTATTACTAAGAGGATACTAAGTCTTCTACTAAGAGAACTACTTATTATAGAAAGAAAGATACTAATCCTATTATTATTAGTTCTAGTAGTAAGGGTATTATTTATAATAAGCTAAAGCCTAAAGACTTAAGTAGTTTTAAGTATAGTTCTAATAATAATAATAGTCTATCTAAAGATAGTAGTTCTAATAGTAGTTCTAGTTGTAGCTTAGTAAGCAGTTACTAAGATAGAGAGAGTCCTCTAAATCCTTAGAGTAGTCTCTCTCTTTATTATAAGGATAATCTTCCTCCTTATTATTCTTAAGAGTATTCTTAGAGCTATAGCTTCTTATATTATACTCCCCTACCTTATAATTCCCTAGCTCTTTGTAGTAGTAGTTTAGTAAATAATTAGCTAGATAATAAACTTAATTTTTATTAATTCCTTACTAAGGAGATATTCTTCCTCTACCTCTCTTAAGGATACCTCCTCCTCCTTTTTCCCTTTTTAAGGGTATACTAGATACTCCTAACCTTCTTTAGGACCTCTATCCCTATATTATTAAGCTTATATAGTGTTAGGGTAGTAGTATATTACTTACTTAAGTTTATAATACTTACTAATTAGTTACTTAGAATATAGTAGTATATACTAAGCTTTACTAGTAGGGTATTAATCCTATTAATTAGGTCCCTAGTATACTTTATTTACTTTATTAAGAGCTTAAAGAGTACCTTAAGCTTAAGGCTTTTTAGTAAAGGAGGAGATACTAGCTCTTAATATTATCTTCTATAATTCTAATAATAATAAGGAGGATAAGCTTACTTAAGCTTTAGTAATAGTTTACTAATTATATTACTTTTGTTTTTTTGTTTTTTATAGTAGTCCTAGCTAAATATATAATAATAGGCTTATAGTAATAGGTTACTAAAGGTTTAAGTCTTTATATAGTTTATTTAGTATTCTAACCCTATACTTTTATAGTTATTATTTTTTACTTATTATTTAGTAATAATTTATATATATAGAATTAGATATTATCCTATTTCTTATAGTTTTTCTTGACTCATACTTAGTAGCTTCTAAGCTTACTCTATATATTCTCTAAGTGTTATATAGGTTCCTAGGTATTATACTCTACTAGCTAACCTACCTACTTAACTAAATACTTTAGGTCTTTACCCTCCCCTTAATAGGCTATAATATCCTCTACTTCCTATTCCTCTAGCTTATCTTCTAACTTTAGGAGATTTACTAGGTTATTATTAATTACTTAGTAAGATATCTATAGTTTAATAAGGGTAACTAAAAAGACATTATATATCCTTTAGTACTACTTTAGGAGGTAGACTCTATAGGCTTATATATTAATTTTCTCTATAATTATAACCTAAATAAATCTTAGTGTAAGCTTCCTATTCTTAAACCTAAAGTTCTTTATTAAAAGTCTAATAATCTCTCTATCATAGTACTCTTTTAGCTAGTACCTCTAGTTATAGTACTTAGCTTAAGACTTAATAGTAGTATACTAATATATTAATACCTTTTCTTAGACTACCTTAGTATACTTTAGTCTCTCTACTATACTAGTAATAGTAACTCTATTACTAGAAAGGATATATTCTATATTTCTTAAGTAATAGCTATATAACGCTATTATTAGTATTAGTAAGTAGCTAGCTATAGAGTAATAACTATTATTATAGGTAAATTTAGCTTTTCCTAGCTATACTACCTTTCTTATTAATAAACTATTAGTATATATATAGAGGTACTTTTCTAAAGTCTAGTATACTCTTTTAGTTAGACTATCTATCTATAGGTAGTATACTATTAATAGTTAGTATCTAATTACCTATTCTTTAGTAAATTCTTCTTAGAACTTACTAGTAAATATCTTATCTTTATTACTAATAATACCTTCTAGTATACTAAAATAAAATTTAATTTCTTTATAGAAGATTTATATAAATTATATAGTATCAAGAGTTTTTAATATTAGGATAAACATTATAAACTTAGTTATTTAATATATAATAATTAGGATATAGGTATATTTAGCGCTATTATTATAAAGGCTTAGTAATAGCCCTATAATAAAATCTATTAAAATCTCTTAATATAGGTATAATAGTATAAGAAGTAGCTATAGCTAGCTATATAGTTTATGCTAGGGGATTCTAACCCATTACTAGTAGCTTTAGATATAGTCTTAGACTAACTTCCTAATATTTTTCTAGTAGAACTTCCTACTAATTAAGTCTAAAATCTTTATAGGGCTTATGTAACCTAATCTTAGGTTATTATAGTATTACTAAATAATCTCTATCCTTAGTGCTAGTGTCTTAGGAATAATAAGTCTTCTTTTAAAGAATAGAGTGCTTTATTTATTAAAGGTATAATGTTTTATATTTCTAGTTATACTCTAAACCCTTACTACTTAGGTTTAGTAGAATTTATTTTTAGCCTATAGTCTATAGACTATATCCTTTAAGGTATTAAGAGGCTAAATACTTTATACTATTTTACCCTCTATAAGTTACTTTATAACTAGATATAGGATATATTACTCTAGAATAATAACTTTAGCTCTATCTAACTCCTTAGTATCCTTAGACTACTATTAGTAAATGTTTACTAAATTTCTACTTACTTACTATTAAATTATAGTAGCTATAATTATTATATAGTTATTAGTATACCTTATAGTATACTACTAATATAAGGGTAAGGAGCCTATATCTTCTAATAGGGGTTTTTCTTTATTATTAAGTACTTAAAGTAATATATATACTATATTAATATATATACTTATAACTTTATTATTACTCTCTATATTTATAATCTATTAGTAAATATCCTCTAGTAGCTTACTAATAAGATTTAGCTTCTATATAAAGGTTAGAAGAATATCTATATAGGGTATATCCCCCTCTATATAGTCTAGCCTCCTAGATAGACTATTAGCTAGGTTAGTTTTACTAGGTTAGTGTTTAAGGTTAAAGTTAAATATAGAGAGTTTATAACCCTATTTAGTAAGCCTCCCTTAGAGATCTTTTACTAGGGAGCTAATAACTCCTTTAAGTGCTTAGTAGTCTATAAGGATAGTAAACTTATCTAAGAGCCTTAGAAGGTAGTAGGCCTAGTATTTAAAGCCCTTAATAATAGTAATAAGTTCTTATTACTTAGTATACTATCTTTTCTTAGTATCTATAAGCTTCTATAACTAGTATATAATAAGATACTATTAACCTTTAGTTAGTTATAATAGGATTATACTAACTACTTTACTAGAGGTATCTATTTTTACTATTATCTTCTTTACTAAATTCTAGTATGTTAGAATTATTACTAAGTAGAAGGCTTCTTTAAGCTTATTAAAAGTTTTATTAGCCTCCTCTATCTAGGTAAGAGAGCTACCTTTATTCTTAGTATTATTACCCTTTAGGAGCTCTATTATTAGTATTATAATTATTAAATACTTAGTAATAAACTTCTAATAGAAATTATAGAATCTTAGAAATATCTAGAGATCCTTAATTAATACTAGTACTAACTATTTAGTAATAGCCTTAATATAAGACTTATCTATCTTAATACTATCCTTTATAATAATATAGTTTAGAAATTTAATTTCTTCTTTATAGAATTTATACTTTAATAGCTTTATATATAGCTAAAATTACCTTAAGCATTAGATAACTACCTTTAGGTCTTTAGTATACTGCTCTCTTATCTTAGAGTAGATTATAATATTATTTAAGTATATAATATAGTAGATATCTAATAGGCTAGTAAGTACTTAGTAAATTTATACCTAAAAAGTAGTTAGTATATTTATTAATCTAAATAGTATTACTATATATTTAAAGTACCTATATTATATGTAGAATACTATTTTCTATCTATCCCCTTTCTTAATATAGATATAGTAGTAAGCTTCCTTAAGATTAATCTTAGAAATAAACTTAGCTCTACTTAGCCTATCTAATAGCTTACTAATTAGTAGGAGAGGATAATAGTTTTTAATAGTTACTTTATTAAGGCTATAGTAATTAATATAGAGCTTTAATAAACTATCCTTTTTTAGAATAAATAGTATATATACCTTAGTTTTACTAATAGAGAGCTAGATATATCTAGTAGCCTTTATTTCCTTAATATAATCTTAGAGCTTATTAAGCTACTACTTATTTAGAGGGTATAGTAGTAGAAAGGGGGGTTTCTCTCTAGGGACTAAGTTAATAGAATATTCTACCCTAGTAATCTCTAGGAGACTTTTTACTAATACTTTATTAAACATATCTACTATATCTTTAAGTTCTTTTAGTAAGAAGACCTCCTTTACTTTCTTTATATATTATAGCTTAATATTAATAGTCTTATTACCTTAGATATAGAGGATATAAGCCCTTTAACTGTCTTTAATAATCTCTTAGGTAAATAATATAGGCTTAGTAATAGAGATCTATTTATAGCTCTATATATTTAAAGTAATATCTACTATAATACTTTTTTAGCCTATAGACTATCTATTTAATAGAAGGTTAAATATTCCTTTTAGCCTTAGTAACTTAATTAATAGTTACTAAACCTTCCATAAGTAGCTTTAGGAATTAAGAAGAAAGAATATTAGCTAGTAGGCTTTAGTTTTCTTAGAGATTTTACTATTAAAGGATTTAAGTAGTATAGTCTCTACTATAGTAGATTTTAAGCCTAAGTATAATATTAGTCTAGAGCTAATAATATCTAATTATAAATATATATCTATATTAATATCTATAATCTACTTATTATACCTTTAGAGAGTAATTACTTTACTTTTTATAGTAGTTTTAATGGGAACTTAGTCTTTTAGTATGCTTAGGGTAGGCTTCCCCTCTATACCTACTTATTTTCTAATAAGTTAAGCTCTTAGACCCTTAAGTAGGTTTATACTACTTAGATTTTTACTTTTAGGTAACTTAATTATAGACTAGTTAGTATAGTGTTAGTATTTAATTTACTATATAACTAGAAGTATTAAGACTTTATATACTTAATCTTCCTATATTAGAAGTATTTTATTAGCTTTATACTAGAGGTTATATTAGAGGGCTTAGGGGGAAATTCCTACTTATTATATAATAAGTCCTTTAAATCCCTAGGGGTATCTTAGAATAAGGGTTTTGTAGGGTTAGGCCTTTACGCCCTATAGAATAGGGATAGTCTAGAGGATAACTTAGTAGGTAGAGCTCCTCTCTTTTAGCTATCTTTCTATAACTAGTTACTACCTTATTAGTCTTTAATAGACTATAGATACTTTACCTCTTAAACTATATACTAAACCTTTTTAATAGGGATTTTCTAGTAGACTATCTTATCTTATAGGGATATTAGTAGTCTAAAGAAAAAGTAGTATACTTTAGTCTTAGAGTTATATAGGTTCTCTATACTAATATTATAGTAAATTGCTAACTATTTAGTAAAAAGTTACCTAGGGGTTTATCCTTCTTATTAATACTTCTACCTAAGCTTTTAATAGTAATCCTTTTCTTAGGTATCTTAGTTAAGGTACTATTAGTAAATAAATATTAAGAATAAATCTTAGGTTAGTAATTCTTTAAGACTATATTTATAATTTCTCTAGTATATCTATAGTAATAGAGATAACTTAGATAAAGCCTATTTAACTTATTACTCTATAGTACTACCTATTTAAAGGTAATTTCCTACCTTAATAGTAATAATCTAGTCTGCTAACTAAGTACTAGTTACTTCCTCCCTAATAACCTTATAATTATAGGTTAGAGGTTTTTTATAGTCCTACTAAGGTAGTCTCTATACTATATAGTTAATAAACTCTTAGAGAAGTATCTCCTAAGCCTTATAGTTATATCTATACTACTTATAGTCTTTTATAGCTTTATCTATTATAAGCTATATAGCTGTTTATATAGTATGTATTATACTTATAGTAGGCCTAATATTATCCCCTAGCTTTATATCTATACTATCCTATACTTAGGGATATATTAGTAAGTAATCTCTTAAGAATACTATATTTATATCTTTTAGTTAGTCTAAAGCTATTTTAGCTAGAGTATAGTATAATAGCTTTTATATTAATTTAGTTAATTTAATAGATTCCTTATATTACTAGTATAGTATAGGTAATACTTTATACCTTACTTAGTAGTAGTTTTAGTAGGGGTCCCTAATTGTAGAGGACTGTAGCTTATCTACACTAAGGGCCCTTTAGTAGTAGTTTGCTAATCTATTAGTGTCTTAAGTAAAGTTATTATTTCTATCTATTTTAAACTAGTGTTAGTTACTCTATAGAGATAGAAGTAAAAGAATTATAAAAGTATAGCTAAAGGCTGTAACTAGGAAAGGTTTAATATAAAAAGGTGGGTATAGGTTTATTGCTAGACTTTTACTTAAAGGTTCTAACTATATTAAGAACCTTCCTTTTATATAAGGAAAGGGGTTACTAGGCCTAGAAATAGCTAATAGACTTAGAGGGTAACTAGTAGAGTCTGTGTTTGACCTGCTTAAGCTCTTATTTGCTAATAGGCCTCTAGACCTTTAGTGAATTAGAACGTATAGCAGATTAACTCCTTACATTTAGTAGATATTATTATAGATTATTAAAGTACTTTAGTTCTTTATGGTATAATACTTAAGTTTTTAGCCTATACTACTAGTATAGGCTATTAACTTAATTATTAAAGTACCCTATAGACCTATTAATAATAAGTCTAGTAGTAATAGTATACTTATAGATATAGAGCTAGTATTTATATTTATTCTTAACTTACTTATATTTAATAGTAGGTTTTACTATAATACTATGTTAAATACTCTAAGGTTTATTAAAGAACACTAATTTAACTAGTGTAGAACCTATTAGATCTAGCACTTAAGATTAGTTATATAAAAAAGAAAAATAGTAGTAAATAGCTTAATATAAGCACTATACCCTATTCTTATACTATTAACTTAGTATAGTAGCTTATTTTAAAAACATACTATACTATAGGATTAGTACAGTTAGAAATACCTTTACTATTAAGGTCTATACCTTTAGGGTCTATAGTAAGAACTCTAAACTATTAAGGTTAAACCTTAAGAAGTAGACTTTTTAGGTATATAGAGTTAGTAATAATAGAATCTAAGATTCTCCTGTTAACTATACCTATAATCTATAAAGCCTATAATCTAAATAAATCCTATATCAAACTTGTATTAAAGTAACTAAGTTAAATACTACTTAACTATAACTTAATTAACCTAAGCAACCCCTTTAACCTAGTACTACCTCCTAACTATAACCCCTTAGAGGTTATAAATTAAATTTTAGTAGCTTAAATATATAATATTATTAATTAATATAGAGGGTAATTAATCTATAGTATTATTACTGTTAATACCTATAAAACTAATTATATAGTAATTAATATAGTAAGCGTTAGGCTAGTAATTATCCTTCTTAACAGCCTAGTAGCTAATATAGATTAGATTATTAAGATAAGGTAGGCCCTGCAGTAGAGGCTCTCCTGCTTTGTTAGCAGGATAGCCTAGGAGTAGAGGGATAGGGAATGGATTGCAAATATAAAGGGGCACTTAGGCTAGCTGCAGGCAGTAATCTACGCTATCTAGTAGGTGCAGTATAATTAAGGGATAGAAGTAGAGATATTATTAGAAGCTCTAAGGTATACTGTTAGTTAGAAACTTAATGTAATTATTATACTTAATACCTATTACTAAATCCTAGAAATAAAACACATTCACATAATGTATAGCCTAGAAGGGCATTCTAAGGTTTATAGCTATAACTAAGATTATATATAGGGGTAGGTAAGTTATAATAGAGTAGGGTAAGGTTTAAGTATTAGGTAATATAGCAAGGAAGAGGTAAGCTAAGAGCTAATAAAAATAAGAGGTTAGTAAAGGTAAGAGGGTAGTAAGAATAAGGAGCTAGTAAGAATAAGAAGTTAGTAAGTATTAGTAATAAAATATATTAAGTTAAGAAATTTATATATTATTAGTAGGTTTTTAGAGAGCTTATAAGGGAAAAAGCTAGTTTTATAGGTTAGTGTCTTTCCTACGTGACGCAGTAGTGTATGTCTAGCAGCGTCTGTGCGCTTTTTAAGTGATAGATAGTTGGTTTGATTCTGACTGCAGGAACAGCCTTTTGCAGTAGTCTGATTAGTTACTAGGTACCTACTGCAAATAGAGCCCTAGGCCCCACATGCACAATAGGGCCCTGACAACAGTGCAACCAACAACGTATTAAGTTAACGCATAGTGTGAATCATATATTTAGTTAGACAAAAACAAGCTACTATACTGTATTAGAATATAAGGGGGTTTTCTCCTAAAGAAGAATAGGTTTTCCCCCTTATATATATAGATTAGATTAGTACTGTATATCTAGTATAGTGTGAGGTCCTCTACCTTATATAGCAATATGTTAAAAACGATTCTCTACAGGTTAGTGTCTTAACTATTCCTTCCTTTATAATTATTGTTATTAAAACTAAGGCTAATATAATTTTTCCTCTATTTATTTATATATAGTTATAGTATTAGTTTATATTTACCTTCTACTATACTGGTATAATATAGAAGCTAGTATATAGGGCTTCTATAAGTAGGGCTATTTTAAGTAGGGGTTCTAAGTTTATTACTAGCATTAGTTTATTAATAGTAGTATTTTACTATATAACCTTTATACTTATTATTTCTAATAGTTTTAATAGTTTTTATCTATTAAACTTATATACTAGGTTACTTATATGTTATAGCAGGATATCCTATTTATACTATATATTATCTTTAGCGCTATATTCTTTCTATCTAACTAAGTATATAATTAATACTTTTCTAGTATACTAAACTATATATCTCTTTATTAGCTTCTTAATCTTACATAATTTCTACTTATTATTATCTCCCTAAATATAAATGGAGCTTACTTATAAGGCTTATCTATAGTATAAGTCTTATTCCTTTTATATAGCTTTTAATTATACTACTAATATAACTAGGTAAATCTTCTTCTTTATTGTAAAGTTAGGTTTATATACTAGCTATCCTACCTTTTTAAGGAGTTTAAAGAGGCTAGCTCTCTATTATAACTATTTCTAGTAAGGCTTTCTTAGTAGGTTATATCCCTTATAAAGCCTTAGATAGACTTAATCTCCTAGGTTAAATATAGTTAGATTCCTACTTTTCTTATATTTATTTTTAATAGCTACTGCTCTTAGAATTCCTAGTGTTTTAGCTTCTTCACTATATATCTCTTACATAAGTCTTAGGATTTCTAATGTTATAAGCTTTATATCTAGATTTAGTATGTCTACTACTATAAAGGGTTAGAAACTAAAGGTATATTTATTTAGTAACTTATTTAGTATTCCTATATATATTTAATGAAATTAGTACTATAGTACTAAAGCTATATTTAGCTATAGGATATTAAATGTAAATATATAGGACTATATAGTAATTTTAACTTTCTAACTTCTCTATTCTATACCTCTATCTATTTATAGGTAGTATACTATTAATATTATAAGTTTAACTTTTAGTAGGTTCTATAGGGTTTACTAGACTTTAGATAGGTATTTAGGGTTATAGTCTAATATTATCTATATTAGTAATCCCTAGTTATAAAGTTTTAGTCCTTATAGTAATAGTATTACTTAGGCTACTACTATATATATAGTATATCTTAATATAAGTATAACCTTCTTACTACTTTTATAGATTATTAATATTATAGTATTAAATGCTTTAACTAGCTTTATGTTTAATTACTAGAATAAGTTTTCTACTAATCTTAGTAGTAAGGTAATAATAAAGTCTATAGTTATAACTATAAAGGTCTTTAGTAGGGTATAGATTAGTTATAGTTCTCCTAGCAGTTTTATCCTATCTATAGAGTTCTTAAGGTATTTTAAGTATTATCTAATATAGTCTTTAATATATTTTAACTTCTATTAGAAATAGAATCTATTAAGTATATATATTACTTACTACTAGCTAAAGTAGTTATAGTGATTATATACTATCTTTATTATAGTTATAATTTTACTATTTAGTACTATAAGCTATTCCTTTCTATCCTTTCTAATATAATATAGTATATTCTTTTTAACTATAAGAAGTAAGCCTAGCTAGTAGTTTTCTATAATTACTATATATTAGTTAGTACTACTATTTTTATTATAATATATTTCCTCCTTATTATGTTTCTTTATAACTTCTATAATATCCTAGTATTATTCTTCTTCTTAGTATCTATTAGTAAAGGCTTTTATTATTTTATCTAAGCTTTAGAGTTCTAAGTAGGTTAGTTCTAATATTTATATAGCCTTATTATAGTCTTAGATATTATTAAGTTTATTATACTTTAGTTTTAGCTACCTTTTCTTTACTATTAGTTTCCTTTATACTTCAGTATTCTTTATTATAACCTCCTTAGAGTTACTGTTATTATTAATTATTAAGAGCTAGAATAGTATATTTAAAATAACGTTTATTTATCTACTAATATATACTACTTATAGGTTAAACTAGCTAAAGTATATAGATATGTTTCTAAGTTAGGGGCTTATTTTATTAGTATTAGTAGTTTTAAGGGAGGTTTAGTTTATAATACCTTTTATTACTATATAGTCTATAAGTACTACTACTAGTAATTAATAAGATTATAGTTTTATTTAAATCTTATTATATATCTATATAATATAAATTACCTCTATTTCTATTAATCTATATATCTTCTTAAGTATAGTTAGGTTTTTGCCTAGGAATAGAATTAGTTATATAGCATTAGTTAGTATTTATTTGCTATCTTAGTCTATTATAAAATAGATTATAAAAGCCTCTATACCTTTCCTATTAATATTAACGCTTAGGAATATTTACTAACTTAGGTTATAATAATAAACTACTATTTCTATAAAGATGTAATCTATAAGAATCTTAAAGGCCTCCTTTTTAATTTAAGTTAGCTAGTATAGTATTAAAGCTATTATAGCTATCTTATTTATCTTATTAAATCTAAGTTTAAGCTTTCTAGTAGTTTTTCCTTCTCTAAGTATCTATATTTTCCTCTTATTAAGCAGTAATACCTTTTAATAGTACTAAAGAATAAGTTATTATAAGAACTCTATTTTCCTAATAAATATTTCTAGGTCTAAGAGCCTATTAGGGTATTTTAGTTTTTAAAGTATATCAATTCTATCTTCTATTATATATAATCTTAGTATATTAACTTTAAAATATAGTAAGGTAACTAAGTTATATCTATAGAAGCTCTTTCTAGTAGATATTACTGACCTAGCTTTCTAAAAGATTCCTAAGACTATACATAGGTATTCTTTATACTCCTTAAATATATTACTAAGCATAATGATATTATCTATATATACTTATATAAAATACTAATATCTATTAAGTCTATAGTCTATAAAGTATTAAGTATATATTAGTAAGTTCTAAAATCCTATTAGGACTATATAAGATACTTCTAGGCCTCTAGGACTAATAATAACTATTTAGTCTTTATATTCTATAAGGGTTTGTAGCTAGTAGAAAAAGGCTAAAGTATTAAAAATTAAAAACTAATTCTTACTATAGAAGCTACTAATAATCTTATCCTATAATAGGTATAGATATATATTAGGAACTGTAATTTTAAATAGTTAATAGAGATCTATAACTATATATCTTTTTCTTTTTCCCTTAATAATTCTCTAGGTAATAAAGGTTAGGTATCTAAATATAGTTAGCGTTATTATCTAGGAAAATTTCCTTAGGTATATTTTTTATTATGCTATTTATCTAGTAGTACCCTTTCCTTAATCCTAAGGTTCTATAGTTTTACTACTAGCTTTTAGTTTTACTAATTATCTACTGATTTAATCCTTATTTTCTTATCTTTAGGTATTAGTATAAAACTATAGTTATACTAAACATTATAGCTCTCAAGGAGTTACTTTAGTCTTTTAGCTTATTTTAGGTTTTCTGTAAAAATATATGTACTATGCTTTATCTTAATTTCTAAAATACCTTTAGGTTACTATCGTGTTGCGAAAAGTAGGCAATAACAAGCAATAACAATGCAGTTAATTAACAGGTATTAACCCGTTAATTCTAGTGTAGCAGCTACATAACAGCTACGCAGCATAACTTTACTAAATTAGGCCTACAGCCCTACTTAGCTAGCAGATCACATTAATCTAGCTAGCAACCTAGTTATATAAGTATAGCTAGCAGCCCTATACCTCCTATTTCTAGCTCTTTAGCTATAATAACCTATATATACTAATTATTATAGTTTACCTTACTAAAAGGCTATATATAAAATTATATAATTCTAAAGAAAACTAACACTAATTAGTAGTTAACCTCTACTACTTACTAAATTAGCTTATAGATTAGTAAGGTTATATATTAATAAGGCAAATACTACTAATTTAACTATTTATACTAAATAACTACTATATCCTTTATGTAATTTAAATAAGTAGAGTTTACTAACGCCTCTTATTTATTAACTTACTTTTTCTAACCTACCTATAATTTCTCTACCCTACTTAGCTTTCTCTAACTTACTAAATTACCTACTTCCCTTTATAACTACCTTACTAGACTTCTTACCCTTACTACTCTAACTACCTATTTAGACTCTCCTACCTACCCTACCTCTAAATAACTTTACTTTCTCTAAGTTTAACTTCTTAACTTTTAACTTTTTAACTTTTTAACTACTACCTCTTTCTTACTAGCTATTGTTTTTACTTATTAATATAATTACTTTAACTCTTAATACTTATTACCCTAATAACTTTCTTACCTTTATATACTAACTATCTAATTTAGGTATCTTACTATAATCTTACTATATTTTTAATTATAATAACTTTACTTTTTTCTTACCTTCTCTTTCCTATTATATTATTACTTAGCTTACTAACTAATCCCCTAGAGTATATATACCTAAGGTATCTGCTGTTAATTTTAATCTTTAGTTATCCCTCTTTTAAGTATAAGTTACTATACTATTTAAATATACTATTTAAGGTATTATAATACTAACTAAATTTCCTATTTAAGTAGACTATTTAATATCTACCTTCCCCTTAAATACCCTTTTTAGGAAGGATCTAAGGGATTAAGTAGGTAATTTAATACTTATCCCTTAGGTAACTTAATACCCTTCCTATGCCTTTTTTAGGAAGACTTTAAGAGAGTATATTATACCTCTATTAAGAAGACTTTAAGGGAGTATACTATACCTTTTTTAGAAGGCTTTAAGAGACTAAAACCTATACCCTTTTAAGGAAAACTCTAAAGGAGTAACTATACTCTATTTAGAAAGGATCCTAAGGATTAAGCTATAAAAAGACTCTTAATCTATTATTTTTTAGTTAGTTAAGGTAGGAAATTAACTATAGTCTATATATACCTCTATCCTTAGAAAAAATAGAAATACTTATACTATAGTATATAAATTCTTACTAAAATAATAATATATTTATTTTCTACCTACCTAGCTAGCTTAACCCCTACTACCCCTAATAGTATAAGTATAAGATAATTAATATTACCTCCTCCTTTACTTATCTTAGTCTATATGTATAATCTTATTAACCTTAAGACTTAGGGAGATTAGTATAAGATTACCCTTACTAAAAGAGATTAGTATAACCTAGCCTTTAGTATTTACTATTTTAGTACTATCTTTACCTATAAAAGATACTATAGCTAGACCTTTTTTTACTATACTAAGACCTTTCTTAATAAATAGATAAGAAAGTAGATTAAGACTATTAATAAAACTACTATTAAGATCTTATATAATTACTTATTTTACTATAGTATATATTTTCCCTATAATAGTACTTAAATAGACTAATAAGTATAAAATGTTTTATAGTAACCTAAGTAGTACCCTTAAACTATTTCTAAAGTCTAAGATATCCTACTAAAATACTATAAGTTTAGAAGGATAACTAATACCTACCTATATTTTAAAGGTTAGGTTATATTTGCAGGCCTTCTCTAATATATTTGCTGGCCCCCCACTTATTCCTTAGTGAGGGGCCTAGTATGCAGCCAACCAGACTACCTAGAATTCCTAAACTACTTTTCGCTGCGCCGCCCACTAAAATTAGTTTCTTAACTCGCAACCCTCCTTCTAGCTGCATAACGCAAAAATATCGCTATCACTGCTATCATCACTATTATTACTATTATCACTGTCACCACTACATACCCTTTCGCTACAACCTTAGCAGTACAAATAACCCTAAGCTAACCCTAAGCAGGAGGCTGCAGCAGCTGCAGGCGCAGGTGTAGGCAGGCGTAGGCAGATTGATTAAGCTACTAACTAGTTAGAGCTAGAATAATTAGGCTGCTAAGAAATATTAATAACAATTAAAAGCTCCTTAGATTTAGGTAATTTAAGCTATTTAAGCTATTTAAGCTATTTACAATTATTACATAGTGAAATTTTACGAAATGACTGTTAGTTAAGTGCTGTAAGTTAAAAAACTAATTTTAGTGGGCAGCGCAGTAAAAAGTAGTTTAGGAATTCTAGGTAGTCTAGTTAGCTGCATACCTACCTCGCTAAATAATAATGGGGGGCCTGCAAATATATTAGTGGAGGCCTGCAAAGATAATATTTCCTATATTTTATTAAAGATATTACCTTAAGGTCTACCCCTCTACCTCCTCCTTTATCTATAAGTAGTTATCTATTAATTTACCCTTTAAACAATAGTAGTAACTTAGGTAATAGCCTAGCGCCTACTTTAAGTAAGTATAGTATATCTACTTTAACTATAGTACTCTCTCTTACCTATATTTCCTTAGAAAGAACTTGAGTACTATAATTATATTAGTTAACTAACTTTATACAGCTTTTTTCTCATAAAGATAAGTATACTAATAATAAGTATAATATCCTTAATTACTACCTTATAAGCTTTTAGAAGGTATATATTAGTATAAATATTTTATATAAGTAAGTAAAGTTTATATTCCTATATATTCTCTATAGTAATACTAAGTTATACTATAAATAAGAACTCTACTAAAATAAAGAGTTTCCTCTAATTAACTATATTTATAAGTATCTTAGGTACTATTTTAAGACCTATTAATACTAATAAGTATACTATATAGAGTAGTATACTATTTCCCTTAAGAAAGTTATCTATAATAACCCTAAGAAAAGTAAAGGTAAAGTTATAAATACTAGCTAATAAGATATAAGTACTTTAGGAAATTATCTACCTAAACTATACTAAGAAGATCTCTATAATTACTTTATTAATATATATAAGACTATTACTAAGACTATATAGGTAATTATTAATTTACTAAAAACCTTTAGTAGTATATATAATTAGCTCTATAACCTTATAGGTATTCTTAAGTAAAAAGGTATATTAGATTACCTCTTTAAGTAGTACTTTATATTACTCTCCTATAACTATAATTATAGTAATAATAATAGGATTAGTACCTATATTACTAATTAAACCTATAATAGCTATAGTAAGGCTTAATGTTTTAGATATAAGTATAAGATAAAAGGCCTTTGTTAGATTTATAATAAACCTAACTATTAATTTATTAAGTACCCCTATAATAAATAGAAGAAAGTATATAAGAAATTTAAGGCTAGTAAAAATAACCCTAACTAGTTAAGTAATACTTATAATGCCTTTCTTATATAACATAAAAGAACCTTTACTTTTACTTAATAATAATTATAATAATAATAACCTTACTTAGTATTTCTAACCTAAGATAAGCATCTAAGAAAATAACAATAATACTAATATTATTAAGGTTTTCTCTATATTATAGTACTTTACTACTTTAATATAGTACTTTAGTTAAATAGAGTTTAATAGCTATAATATATATATATATAGAGAATTAATTTTTATATATCACTATATATAAGGTAGAGGGCCCTATACTATACTAGATACACAGTACTAATCTAATCTATATATATAAGGGGAAAACCTATTCTTCCTTAGGAGAAAACCCCTTATATTTAACACTATGTAGTAGCTTGTCTTTGTCTAACTAAATATATAATATTTACACTATACGTTAACTTAATACGTTATTTTGTGGCACTGTTGTTAGGGCCCTATTATGCATGTGGGGCCTAGGGCTCCATTTGCAGTAGGTACCTAGTGACTAATCAGACTACTGCAAAAGGCGTTCCTGCAGTTAGAATCAAACTAACTGTCTGTCGATTAAAAAGCGCACAGACGCTGCTAGACGCATGCTACTGCGTCACGCAGGAATATATATATATATAATTAACTAATATAGCTACTTTCTATTAATTAACTAAGGAGGGCCCCTATAAGATTACTAAGATACCCCCTATCTCCTTTATCCTTAAGAGATACTTAGATAAAGTCTTTTAGGGTATTATACTAAATACTAGAGTAGCTATAATCTTATTAGCTAGCTAAAGCTAGGCTAAAGCCTTTTAACAATTATTACTTAGTATTATAACATCCTTAGTCTCTTCTAAAAAGACTATTTAGTTTAGTAATAGTAATCCTATCTAACCTATTAGTATTATATTAGTCCTAACTACCTTTAGTAAGATCTTATTTTCTATCCTACCTATAGTAGCCCCTTCCCTCTTTTACCTTGTAGATATAGATATATATAGTATTCTCTTTAATAATACCTATAATATCTTTTACTAAAGAGATAGTAGGATTATAATTCCTATAGTCTAAAAGTAGGGTTATACCTAGATACTTTTAAGATCTCTTAAGTAGAGTATTAATAGTAGTTACCTAACTAACCTTAAGTTATAGTAGCTATACTATTTATTTAGCTACCCTTTAGTTAAACAGTTATATAACCTCTTTTTAAAGTTAAGTTATAATATTAAATTTACTATAATTTAAGAGTTAACTAAGTATAATAAGTACTATTAACTTAACTCTTAAGCTCCTACATAATTTAAATTTACTATTTAGGATAACTATTAATTTAACTTTAAGGTTATTACTAATATCTTCTAGCTTAATAGTAAGACTACCCTTTATATTATTAACGTTATAACCTCCTTTAATATAGCTTAATCTCTCTATAATAATAGTATAAAAGTAATATAGAATACCTTTTATACCTATTAGATTAATACCTACCTTAGCCTATCTAATTAGATTATTACTAATACTAAGAATAACTTTAGGGCTAAAGAATTTAAGTAATCTACCTATATAATAGGTATCTAAGTTTATATTATTCCTATTAAAGCCTACTGTAGTATTAGTAAGGTTAAGAGATACTATATAGTACTATACTAAGCCTATACTCTTATTTATACTAAGGCCTTAAATATACTCTATAAGATCACCCTTTAAAGTATAGTTAAGGCTATTAATAATACTACTAGCCCTAATAGTATAGTCCCTATACTACTTATCTTTAGCGCCTACCTATATATAATAAATAAGTCCCCTCCTTTACCTAAGATCTTATAGTATATAGCTACTGTTAATAAGGTAATAGATAAAGTATACTATATTTATATAAAAAGGTATATTAATAAGGCTTTTTCTAACTATAATAGCCTATACCTACTACTACTATATAAGCTTAAATTAAGCTCTAAAGTATATATCTAGTATAAGTATAAAGGTTAGTAAGGCCTCTTTTAACTTCTTATAATTAATAAAGATAATATTACTATTAAAGTTAATAGCTACCCTTATACTTTTTACTTAACCTCTATTAAGCTATTTTTATATAACCTAAGTAATAGAGATATACTCTTTAATAAACCTAATAAAGACCCCTTTAATAACCTAGCCCTAGAGATTACTATTAACCTGCTAAATCTACCTACTAAAGAGTCTCCCCTACCTACTACTATATAACCTAAACTTATACTAAAACGCCACTCTAAGCGCCTATATAAGAACCCTATTATATAGCTACTTTCTAATAACTAATTTACTACTAAGATTAATTTTCCCCCTAACTTTCTAACTTATATTACCTTATAAGAAACAGTAGATCTTAAGCTTACGCTTAAGCTATATATAGATAGCATTATTACTATATCTAGCTTACCTTTTTAGGAGTTCTATTAGAAGGAGTTTAAAGGCCTATTAGGTAACAATATATTTAGATTTATCCTTTTTCATAAGAAGCTTTATAGTAAGTAATAAATATATAAATTATAGTTTATTAATAAAGTTAAGGGTAAAGCTAATGTCTTATAGAGAATTAACTTTTATATATTGCTATATAAGGTAGAGAGCCCTACACTATACTAGGTATATAATACTAATTTAATCTATATATATATAAGGGGAAAACCTATTCTTCCTTAGGAGAAAACCCCTTACATTTAACACTGTATAGTAGCTTGTCTTTATCTAACTAAATATATAATATTCACACTATGCGTTAACTTGATACGTTGTTTGTTGCACTGTTGTCAGGGCCCTATTGTGCATGTGGGGCCTAGGGCTCTATTTGCAGTAGGTACCTGGTAACTAATCAGACTACTGCAAAAGGCGTTCCTGCGGTTGGAATTAAACTGACTGTCTGTCGCTTAAAAGCGCACAGACGCTGCCAGACGCATGCCACTGCGTCACGCAGGAAAGCTAATGTCTTATATAAGAAGTTATATCTTATAATTACTAGCTATAATAATGAGGAGAAGTAGTACCTACTAACTTAAAGCCTAACTATTTAATAGGTAAGTTAATAGTTAATTTTTACTATTACTTTATTATTAAGTATACTAGGATTTCTTATATAGCTATATAATATAATATAGGTATATATATAAGTAACTACTTACCTTAATTAAGTAATTCTTATAACCCTTCCTACCTAATTAAAAGACACCTACCTAAAAGGTACTATCCTTTAAGTTATCTAACTACTATATAGTATTATAGAAGTAGATACCTATTAGTAGTTTATATATAATAACTACTATAAAGAAAAGCTATATATAGAGTTATTAATATTTAACCTATACCTACTCCTACTAGCTAGCAGTAAAGATAGTCCTTTTAGTATTATAGGGATGTAGATTAATAATACAATAAGCCTTTCTAATGTAGAATTCTTAGAGATAGAAGATTATAAGCTAAAGGCTATAAAGCTATTAGCTAAGCCTAAGCAGTTCCTTACCCTATTAAACCCCCTTATTTTTTAACAGATATATTATAAGTATTAATAATAATAATACTATTATAATAAGATAGAAAAACTAAGGTAAGAAGCTTATGTTAATTAATCTATTAGCAGTAGATTTTACTACTCTCACTCTCACTCTCACTCTCACTCTCACTCTCACTCTTACTCTCACTCTCACTCTCACTCTCACTCTCACTCTCACTCTCACTCTCACTCTCACTCTCACTCTCACTCTTACTCTCACTCTCACTTTTACTATATAATATATCTAATAATAAGCCTATAGAGTATATATTACCTTAATTTATTAGCCTAAAGTAGCCTTTAATTTATTTACTACTACCTAGGATAAGGACCCTATAATTAATAATATTAAAGATATTAACTAATACCTTAAGTTGTAGATAGATAACCTTAACTATAGCTTAACTTTTTAACCTCTTAATCTATAATCTACTAAGCTTATTATCTTTATTAATAGCTTTTTTACTAATAACTATAACTTTATATTATAACTTAGCTTTACTATTATTCTTGTAGATAAAGTTATCATAAGTAATATTCTTAAATTAACTAGTAATATTATTTACTTTAGTAGTATAAAGTCTAAGTAAGTTATAATAAGTGTTTTAGTGTCTAAGATCTATACTATATCTACTAGTATAGATATAGCTTATATTATCTTATCTACCCTCTTAATTATTACTAAGTAGCTAGGCTACCTATAAATCCCCTTAATTATATATACTAACTCCTACTTCTTATATAAGTACTTTATAAAGCTTAGTACTACTAAGGAGATTTACCTATTAATTAATATTATAGTATTATAATAATTATATAAAAATTATAAACTCCTTAATATATACTAGATTAATAGTAATAATAACCTTACTAATAGCTTTATAAAATCTACTCTAAATAAGTTATTACAGTACTTCATAAGCTATAGACATATAATAGTTAGAATAGAAGGATAATTTATATATAATTAATGTATAGTTACTAGGTAATTATATAAGGTTAAAATTTATATATTTACTATAATAGAGAGGGTAAGTATAGCGTTTGTTTTTATAGGCTTATTGCTTTATTATATTGCCTACTTTCTACTAGTTATTTTACACTTTTAGAGAGCTACTAGTATTATAAAAAGTAGGTAATAATAATTAATAATAATGCAGTTAATTAATAGATATTAACCTATTAACTCTAGTATAGTAGCTGCGTAACAGCTGCGTAGCATAACTTTACTAAGTAAGGTCTATAGCCCTACTTTACTAGTAGATTATGTTAATCTAGCTAGCTAGCTAGTTATGTAAGTATAGCTAGTAGCCCTATACCTCCTATTTCTAGCTGCTCTTTAGCTATAGTAACATATATATACTAATTGTTATAGTTTACTCTACTAAAAGGCTATATATAAAATTACATAATTCTAAAGGATACTAATAATAAGACTACCTTACTATATAAGAAATCTTACTTAGTTATCTAGGGATGTAATAATTATAATAAGACCTCTATCCTTATATAATTACCTATAATCTAAAGAGCTACTTAGTAAGTAATCCTTTACCTAACTCCTTTACTTATTAAGAAGAAGTATCCTCTCTAGATTTCTAATATTCTATAGGTATATATCCAGTTATAGACTCCCCTAAATAGGGTTATCCTAGTATACCTACCCCCTTAACTCTATAATAAGTACCTACTAGGAACTATTATAGTAGTTATTAAGCCCCTATATAGTATTATAGAGGTAGGGACTTACTAGTTTAGTACTTACTATAGCTATTATAGGGTAGAGCTCTAGATAGAGATATCCTCCTTATCTCCTTACCTAAAAACCTAGATTTTAGGATTATTAGTATATAAACTAATAATACCCTTAGCCTATTAGATAAAGTATTCTTATATAAGGAGGATAACTAGCCCTAAAAAGCTAGATTTATAGCTAAGCTTAAAGATATTCTAACTTATAAGAAACTACTTACCTTTAATAGTAGTATCTTAAGCTTAACTAGTAATACCCTTATACTCTACTAAAAAGGCTAAGGTATTAAGCTAGCCCTTATACCTACTAATAGATTTAGTAATACTAAGTAAAAGTATATTAAGTAGTAAGCCTAGGGTATGTATATTATATTAGTCTACTAGCCTAATGTATACTTTAACCTCTTATAAGTAGCTTAATACCAAGACCCCTTAATTAATAATATTAAAGCCCTTAATTAATACCTCTAGTTATAGATTAGTTATTCTAACTATAGCCTTACTTTTATACTTATTAACCTACTAAGTATAAAGCTCTTTCTCTTTATTAATAGCTCCTTTATAAATAATACTAACTTTACCTTCTAGCTTAGCTTTATTATTATTCTAGCTAATAAGATCTAAGATAGTAATTCTAATAATACTTTTAAGATTACTAGGAATATTATCTACTTCTTATTAATAAAGTTAAAGTAGGTTATATATAGTATCCTAGCATCTAAGGTCTATAGTATAGTTATAAGTATTAATATAGCCTATACTATTAGTACTACCTTTATATAATTACTAACTACCTTAACTTTCCCTTAATACCTATAATTATATACACTAATTTATACTTACTATATAAGTACCTTATTAAGCTTAGTACTATAAAAGAGAAACGCCTAATAATTAATATTATAGCTCTCTATAAGTTATATAAGAGATAGAAGCTCTATAAGGTAAGGTAGATTAATAGAAGTAATAACTTAGCTAATGCCTTTATAAAAGTATTACTAAACTAGGCCCTTAAGGGCCTTATAAGCTCTAATAAGATAAATATATAAATAGAGGGATAGGTTACCTAAAAGCAGTAATATATATAGAATATAGATATAGGATATTAGGTATAGGTTATAGGGATATAGAGTACTTTTTTACTTCTTAGACTAGATTAATTAGCCTTAATATCTAATTAGCCTAGCCCTGTAAAAGTTACTAATTATTCTTACTTTTATTATGTTTTTAGCTATAACCTAGTAGGTTAGGTATTTTATAGTAGGTTAGGTAGTAGTTACTAATCTAATCCTGCTAGTAAAAACAGAAGACTACTGGTGTTAGAATATTAATTAGATTATCTATAGGAAAGTGGAGACGTAAGTTGGATTAGACTAATTAGATTGCTTAGATCTACCTCTAGCCTAGAAGGTGGATCTATCAGTCCTCTATATTACAGCTTCCTTCCTTTGTAACCCTTCAGATTAGAACCTTCCTTTCTACAGCCCAGATCAATTGAATACCTTTACCCATTAAAGTGAACCGTTCGTAACTGCAGTTACCTGTGATACCAACACCGGAGGCTCGCGTTATCCCAATTAGGCGTTGTCTCAAGTGTCCTTCCTCATTTGACTGCGTGCAAAGAGCGAATTCGAAAGTGTGCATTTACTTACTGTATATACATGCCGATTCAAGAGTGTCTGCAGCCATGTCCCTGCCAGCTCACCCAGCCGACCGGTACCCGGAGGACCCGGAGTCCACTCCGGTACCCGGGGCATCATCCTTCAATCAGGGTCCGAGTTCCGTTCCGAAAGTCAGGTCGTTTTTTCGATCCGTGCCATTTCAGATCCTCGTTGCCTGCGGTGTGTCATTCACAGCCCCGGGCATGTGGGATGCGTTAGGCGGACTTGGTGCCGGTGGCGCCGCTGAGCCATATGCAGTTAGCGCAGCAAACGCTCTCGGTGTGTACCCCACCCCCCCCTTTTGTCGCTCAGTGCTAATTACTTTATGGACGAAGTGAAGTGTATGGATTATTCGCAGTCGTCTGCGTTGCGGCAGGCGCCATCAACAACCGCATCGGCCTGCCGTACGGACTGGCCCTAGGCGCCATTGGATATCCGCTGTATGGTGCTGGGTTACACACCAACAATGTCAGTGCCAACACGTGGTTTATGCTATTCGGTAGTGCCCTCTGTGGCATCTCTGCCGGGTTCTTTTGGGCAGCTGAGGCAGCCATCATCATTGGATATCCTTCTCCTGGGGATCGCGCCTTCTACCTGGCCATCTGGCAGACAGCGAAAGCGGCAGGGCCAATCGTGGGCGGTGCCATCAACCTGGGCCTAAACGCCAACAGAAAAACCGTGGGATCTGTTTCGTCGTCGACCTACATTGTCTTCATCGTCATCATGTGTCTTGGCCTTCCTATTGCCCTGTGCCTGTCACCCGCGCGGAAAGTCTGGCGCAAAGACGGCACCAAAATCCACACGCCCATGGAGTCGAGCTGGGGAGGGGAATTCAGGGCTGTAGGGAAGCTTTTTGCCAGCCGGAGAATCTTGCTTTTGCTGCCGGCCTTCTTCATCAGCTATTTCTATAATGGCTTCATGAGCACTTGGCTGGCGACCTACTTCACTGTCCGCTCACGCGCCTTCTCTAGCTTCTTCACCAATTTTGCCGGCATATTCAGCTCTTTTCTCATCGTAGCGTTGCTGGACAACCAAAAGGTCTACATCAAGACCCGTGGCCGGATTGTCTTTCTCTCTATCGTCGCCTTCCTCGTTGGGACCTGGATCTGGGCCACTATCTTACAGAAGCAGATCTATGACGCCGCCGAACCACCCGTCTACGATTGGTTTCAAGGAGGATTTGGTAAAAGCTATGCTCTTGTCTTCTTCTGGCAGTTTGGCGGACAGGCCTTTCAGCAGTTCCTGTACTGGCTGGTTGGCCAGTACGCAACTGACCTTTCTGATTTAAGCCGTCACACCGGCATCCTGAGAGGCACCGAGGCTTTAGGTCAAACGGTTGCCTGGGCGTAAGTCATCCCCCTTCCCCCACCCACACCCACGCGCACAATGCTTGAATTGCTTGCCGATGTAGCAGGTGTTGACTGTGTGATACAGTATGCAATCTGAGGGTAACGCCAACCACTTTGTGAGCATTAGTCTCAACTTTGGTATCACAGTCCTTTGCCTTTTCCCTACATGGATTATCCTCTCCGAGCTTGAGGGGAGTCATGAGGGTAACGAAGACGGAGCAGATGGTCATCAAAGTGATGCTGTCGAAGAAATTGGCCCGAAAACGGTGACTGGTATTATGACGTAGGATCGCGAGAGTCCATACCTGGAGGCCGGTCGATTACGGATATCCCCATTGAATGTATCAACTCTGTACCAGTGTGTATTTAGTATGCAATACACAATTTCCAACAATGACGACATGATAGTGTTGTTGATTGTGCTAAGCTGGCAACAGTGAGCGATTCGCATACGTCACCCCAGGACTTATGTTTCCGATTATCGTGCCAGGCTTAACTCCCGTATATGACCTGCAAAGAATCTGCCGCTTTTCCTTGCATTCGTGTGGTATATTTTGTCACCTGTGTCTTTTGTCTAACGCCCGTCCCTAATTACACTTCCTTTCGTGTCTCTTCTCAAAGTTCTGCTCAAGCCCAGCTATCCAGGTTAAGTACCCTGCAGTGCGGCTCACCGTTGGCACGCGAAACAAGCTGCCCCAGGCGTAGAACTCTCTCACCGGCCGACTCCAAGGCCGTGATAGCAGCATTAGCATGAGCTGCGTCGACCGCAGCTACCATTCCCACACCGGTGTTGAAAGTGCGAACCATTTGGTACGGCTCCACATTACCGCTTGTCTTCAACCATTTGAAAACAGCAGGCATCTCCCACGTTGTCAAGTCGATCTCGGCAGCAAGGTGCTCTGGCAACATGCGAGGGACGTTGTCGATAAGACCACCTCCCGTGATGTGAGCCAGTCCCTTAACGAGGCGAGCTTCGATGACGCCACGCAAACTCTTGACATAGATCTTGGTAGGGGTGAGCAAGCTCTCGCCCACAGTCTTACCGGCATCCCATGGAGCGGGGTCTGTGTATGCGAGACCCTCGCGTTCCAGTATTCGGCGGACCAAGGAGAAGCCGTTCGAGTGAACACCACTGGAGGCCAAGCCTAGCAGCACGTCTCCAGCTTCCATGTCGTTCTGGCGCGGCAGTCTCTGGCTATTGATCATGACACCAAATGCGCAGCCTGCCGCATCATAATCGTCCTTTTGGTACATGCCGGGCATCTCAGCTGTCTCGCCGCCGACGAGGGTGCATCCAGCGTCGATGCAGCCTGCCGCAACTCCTTCGACAAACGAGGCGGCGGTGCTCAGTTCAAGCTTGCTGCAGCCGTAATAATCCAAGAACATCAACGGTCGAGCACCCTGGACAATGAGATCATTGACATTCATAGCAACCAAGTCGATGCCCACGGTATCGTGCTTGCCCATCTTCTGCGCAATCATGAGCTTGGTGCCAACGCCATCGATGGCGCCAACCACGACAGGGAGCTCGCCGTTGTCCAGCTTAAGACCACACTTGGCTAAGTCCATCTCGCCGCCAAAGCCTCCAATTTCGGCATCAGCACCCGGTTGTTTGGTAGCGCGTACCGCCTTCTTGATACGCTCCACGAACTCGTTGCCCGCATCGACACTGACGCCAGCCCCAGCATACGTCAAGGCCTCTTTCTCCTGTTGAGACCGAAACGCACGGTGGGCAATGTCCTTGCGATAGTACATCTTGTCAAAGTTGATGAGCGTGATGCCTTGCTCATAGGCCTTCTTTACAGCGGCCTCGAGGGTATCCGCAGTGGCGTTGACAGCAATGACGCGGCCGCCTGACGTCTGGAGCTGACCTTCGGACGACAGCTTAGTACCGGCATGGAAAACAGTGATGTCTGGGGATGTCGACTGGTTGATCACCATAGGCGTACCCTTGGCATAGGATCCGGGGTAGCCACCGGCGGCTACCACAACAGTAGCACTGTATTTGTTTTCAATTTTGATGTTGACGCAGTCGAGACGGGCCTCGTGAGCAGTACAGGCCAACATAACCTCAGCAAGGTCCGTCTCGGGAGAAAGAAGGGGCAGGACGGTTTGCGTCTCTGGGTCGCCAAACCTCACGTTATACTCGAGGACTTTGGGACCTTGACTGGTAACCATTATACCAGTGAACAAGACGCCACGGAAGGGATAGCCCGCCTTGCGCATACCGTTGATGGTAGGCTGAACCACCTCATCTTCTATCTTGCGAATGAGTTCCTTGGTGGCAATGGTTGTCGGAGCGTAGCAACCCATGCCTCCAGTATTGGGGCCTTGATCACCGTCTCCAATTCTCTTGTGGTCCTGGGCGGGGGGGAGAGACAAAGTATGTGTGCCATCGCTGAAGGTAAGGATGCTCAGTTCGTCGCCAGTCAGGAACTCCTCGATGACAACCTCGTTGCCGGCAGAACCAAACGCTTTGTCCACCATGATCTGCTTAAGAGCATCTTTAGCCTCCTGTTTGGTAGTAGGGATGATGACACCCTTGCCGGCGGCGAGTCCGGTAGCTTTGATGACGACATCGTGGGACACACTGTCGACATAGGCGATAGCCTGCTCGTAGTCGGAGAAGTTCTCATACGCCGCGGTAGGGATGTTGTACTCCTTCATGAAATCCTTGGAGAAGGTTTTGCTTCCCTCCATCTGGGCAGCTTCCTTAGAGGGTCCGAAGCAGGGAATAGCTGCGGCGCGGAAGTAGGCTTCGATGCCGTCGACGAGGGGGGCCTCGGGGCCAGGAACGACGAGGGTGATGGACCTGGAGTTTGCGAACTGAACAAGGGCCGGGTAATCGTCCGCGGCGACCTCGGTGACATTGGTAGTCTTGGGGCAGGTTGCGGTACCTCCATTGCCAGGGACCGCAAAGATGGATTCGACTAGAGGCGACTGGCTGAGCTTCCAGGCGAGCGCATGCTCTCGACCTCCGTTGCCAATGAGCAGAATGCGAACATCGCCGGCCAAAGTCATAGTGACGGATGGAGGGGTCGCAGGCGGGTGGGATTAACGAGAAGAGCCCTGTGACAAGGACGGTCAGCTTAGGGAGTTCGACAAAATGGATGCATAGGTTCGATCGAAACAAGAGCCGCGACAAATGGGGCGGTCAACGAACGTGGATCGCGTAGCTGAGCAGGCTAACTGACTTGAAAGTGAGGATGAGCTCAGTGGGTGACGAAGTCAAGAGGAGGAAGTTGCAAACAAGCCAAAATGAGAGGGAGGGGTTGCGCAAAGGTTGGCAAGCTGACTCGACTCGACGTGACTCGACTCAGCAACTGGGAAAAGTTCTTTGCTGGATCTCTTGCTTTCGTGTGCCTGAGGGGGAAGGAAAGGAGAGGGAGGAAACGAGAAGGGACAGGAGGGCCACGACAGGGACAGCAGCGATTGCGACTCCGGCGCAAAATAATTTCTTATCGAAAACCTGCCCCTCCAAATGTGGCTGATTGATACTGAAGCTGGGAGCACGGCGGGGTGACGGACTTGTGGGCGGGCACAGGGAAGAAAACTCTAACGGGCGAAAATTTCAATTGGGGAATTATCGTTTACCCCACCTCCCCCTCCTAGTTCTCGGGTATGTGCATACACTCAACTGCCTTCGGCCTCTTCTCTGACCAAGGGACGTCTTGGGTCCTAGATGATGGCTCCAATGAAGGAAGGTGGCCGAAGTCCCACACGGATCCTAGAGCACCAATCGAGGCAAGACAGATCTCTCCAGTTCGTCGGCGGTTCCACTGCTAATGAAGAGTGCGTACTCATTATAAGCAGCGCTCAATATGACATCCCGGCTGCTGGGGCTGTCCTGCTGCTCGGTCACATCGGGGCCGTCAGAGCCTTCTGCGCCCTCTGAACCGGCTACTTTTCGATACCATTCTAGCGCCAGGTGATGTAAACCAAGCATGTGGAATGTTCTTGCCACTCCAAAGAACGCCTCCCTCCTCTCGTCCGGTGTCCCAGAAAGCTTTGAGTGGCAGAACTCAAACACACAGGCGAACCCTTGCATGATGAGATATTGTCGATTGTCTGCTTGCCTTTTGAGTGCGTGGTGTATGTATCCCAGTCCTACGCTGAGGTTGATCATAGGATTCAGGGGGTCCAGCGTTCGCGCTCGGAGGAAGTAGTCTGTCATGCGTTTGCTGTGGTCAGCCGTCGGTCCAACTTCTTCGTCGTCTCAGGGGCAAGTGCAAGTGTGCTACGGCGTGACGACAAAAACGTACTTAATGCGAATGTGTAGCTCGTCGATGTGAACAAGATGTGTCCATAGAGCATTAGCAGGCAGGTATCGAGCTGTTTGGTCTCCGCAAGGCCTGCCCGTTCCCCCACCACACTCTCGTGACCGCGCTCTGTGCGTGTCGTGGCCAAGTGAGAGGCATCGATGATCTTGATTTGGCGCAGAATGTACTTCTGGGCGGGTCCTGAGTTGTACCATGAAGCTGGGGACTGACACAATCTGCACAAGGCGGCAAACATGCGGTACGAATCCGAGTCCAATTGCCGGACCTTCATGAAGAACCTGGCAACGGCCACGCACATCTCCTCGTCAGAAAGATATATCGCACAAGCTACCACAGGTCAGCGATGCGTTCAACATTTGCGCGTATTCGGCAGGGGATGTACCAGCCCATGCTACATGAATCATGAACATGTAATCTTTGGAGTTGACAAAAACAATGGAGTCTCGGGCCGCTTCGCAAACCTGGTATGCCTCCTCTGCTCGGTTGGCGAGCGCCAGACTGATGGCGTAGTCAAGAAACAGTTCAAGCCATTCGCCGAAAGGGATACCGCGATAGCCATCATCTTCATACGCGACATTCATCCGCTTGTCGTCGGAGAGTGACGGGGCCATGTCTGCAGCAAGGAGTTAGTTCGAGGAGGCAAGAGAAGGGGGATAGTTGGGGAGGTGTGATTTCCTTGCGTACTTTTCGAGAGTCGTTCTGCCAGCTCAGAGAGAACTGGCTGTGTTCTCAAGGAGGCACTGAACACTACATCATTGGCAGCGCCGAGGAACTTGAGATACTTGTCCCAAGGGTAGAATTTCCTGAAGGATCTGAACTCGCCCACGAGCTCGCCAGCAGCGGCCATCCATGTCGGTATCAATGAGTGGTCCCCGGCCTGGATGTCTTTCTTCAGATTGCGCACAATCTCGTAACGCCTTGTGAGCTCATCTGCCCGAGCACGTTCTTCTTGCATCCGCTGATCTGGAGCGACCAGTCTCTTGGGGCGGTATCTTGGTCGAACAATCCCGCTGTTGGCTGGTTGGCGCTTGGTCTCCCTCTTACGACGCGGTTTGCTGCCATTAGCCAACGCAGAAGTGCGGGCCCCCAGGGCAAACCGGCCCCCGTCGCCGCTCGGGTCTCCCCTACCGTCGCCAAACTGATTACTGCTATCGGTGATGCCCTGGAGAGCAATGGCTTCTGTAACAAGAATCAGGGCTTCTTCCTCTTCCTTGGCCTTTTCGTATATTCTGGCCAGCTCAATACGAGCATCGATGTTGTTTTCGTCAACCTCGATGGCCACTAGGAAGCAATCCTCCGCCGCCACAAGATCAGACTTTGTGAGGTAGCACTGGCCAAGATGTAGCAGCAAAGTGGCGTCTTGACCGTAGGCGGACTGTCGAAGGAGTTCGTAGAAGTCGAGCGCCTCGGAATACCGCTGAACGGAGAAGAGTTCATCGGCAATATCACGAATCAAGTATGGAAAGTTTTCAATGGCGGTAGCAGTAGCAGATTCGGTTGGGTCTAACCATTGAAGGTGCCCCTATCGGCGTGTCAGTCACAAGACCATGGATTGGGGGATATCGAAGATGCAATGCTGAGCTTACGTTCGATTCTTCCTCGTCCTGGATCTTCAGCCGGTATAGCGCGAGACGAGCTCTGAACTCCAGAGGCAGCCCTAAACCATAAGCATACAGGTCATGTGCAGCAGTCTCGAACGAAGGGAATAGATTCCGACGTCCGTGGTCGCGATCCCATTCTCTGTCGTCAATACAGTCATCCCACTTGTGATCATCTTGTCGTCCAAGTAGCCAACGCGAAAGTGACTTGAGCTCTGCGATGGCATTGGTAAAGTCTCCGGCGCAAGCAAACAGTTCAACGTATATGCCGACATCGTGCCACGAAAGTTCCCTCTCCACATTGCGGTCTGCCGTACGTGCATGGGCAAAGTATGTTTTGTATGCCGAAACGGCCTTCTGGAGGTCCTCCATGCCGCCAGAGTCAACGCAGGCCTCGGCCAACCTTCTCACGACATCTATGTCCAGCGGTCGGCGCTCGATGACATAGGAGTATTCGGTGATGGCTTGCGATAGGAATCCCTGACGATGGCTAGCTTCAGCCCTCCCCAACCTTGCATCGAGGCTGATCGGTTGAGCTTTGATTGCAGATGAATAGCACATGAGTGCTGTTTTGAGCGCGCCCTCCTGGCCAGCCTCAGCAAGGCTCATGGCAAAGGACGCACAATTCATCCAGGCTGCGAAATCCTTGGGCCGCAGATGAGCAGCAATAACCATAGCCATCAAGGCTTTATCATTGAGGCCCTTCTCTCGGAATATGGATGCGAGGACAGTCCAAGCTTGGTGGGTTTCGGCGTTGATTCTGATGATTTCGAAGACGAGATTCTGCGCGCGGGCATAATCGCCGCTCATGAAGGCCTGGTTGACACCTGCAAGACGGAGCTTGATGTCCCCTCGAGGCTCCGCAGCCTTCCGGGGCCCTCGAATGCCACCTCGAGGAGTGTTCTTGTTTCTCGAGATAGGGGGAGGCCGGGTGGAAGTCCCCTCATCATGATCATCAATAGCGCCGCCGCCGCCACCACTGCTACCACCACCACTACCACCGTGGTGGGAGGAGAGAAACTCTCGGACGGATTGATCAAACTTTGCGATATCCCCCCGCAGCTCCATCTCATCTGAGTCGGCATCGGAAACGAGATCTTCATCGTCATCGCCATGAACTCGAGCTCCATCCCGAATGTGTGCCATCCCGACCTCCTGCAGACCTGGATCCAGGTCCAGGTCCATGGCGCTGGGTGCAAAAGTCTGGCGAAATCAGCACAAAATCCTCGGCTGGTGAAGTGTGAACGTCTGAGTGAAGTCGGACAATGGCCTCTGGAAAGAGTCGTCTTTTGATGCTTGCAACTGATGGGGAGTACCTTCGGCGGACCGTAGCGAGACGAGGTAGAGGCGACCTTCTCGTGCACAACCGGAAGGGCTGCTCAGGTTACTCGTTCGTTAGAGTACACGTGACACAACAAACTCTCCGCCACCGAAACGAGTAATACGTGAGAATTTAAGTTTCGTGGCACGCTGCCTTGGGTAGAACAGAGTGCTCATCTATGGCGATGCGATGTGAAACGTCGGCGATAATGTATTGGGGCGAGTTCTCATCCGGCCACAGACGTCGGTTTGACTGCAATTCGGGCGAACTCAATAGGCGATCGATGCTAGTGGTGGCGGTACATAAAAAATGCAACAAGTTGAAAACCCCCTGAGATGACGGCCGTCAGAGACTAGAAGTGCCTGAGTATGTCCGATAGGAGGCAAGAAGAGGAGAGATTATCTGCCTAGGTATGTCGGACTCGAGATGTGTGAAGGTTAATGATAAAGAAGAAGGAAAGATAATCAAACACATTTCCAGGTCTGTACTCCATATGTATCTCGGTGTGGATTCACCGACGACCAATCATTGAGGCTTGGCCCCCTGCAGTTGAAAAGACAGCTTACATCGATACTATTATTTTTCATTTGGGAAAACGGGCACAGAACAGAAATAGGACTGTGTCGCCACGACTTGCATGTATGAAGTCGGGTCTGAATATCATTCACAAGCTACGATTTTCATAGAGTACTACTAGCTATCTTCGATTAGTAGAGGTTATCTTTTATCTACTATATAGCAGTAGAGTAGTAAACTATTAACTCTACTAGACTATTACAATCTTTTTTATCTATGTAACTATTAACCTCTTTTTTAGTTACTAGACTATTATAGTTCTTCTTCTCTATAAATATAATAACTATTATATAAAAATAGGTAAGTATAAGATAATTACTAGTCTCTAAATAAACATATATATAATAGTAAGAACTAAAAAAATAATAGCCTATATAGAAGAAGCCTTACTTTTATTTATAAAAGCTAGGGAGGTATGTTAAATTAGTACTTAACAGGTATAGTAAACGTGATATTCAACAATAAAAGAAGCTTCACCTTCTTTTACACATTTAACAGATTCAACTTACCCTTTCCTCTAGGCTGCCTAGGGGGAAAGGTTTTATCTGTGACTGTGGGAAAATGCAAAGACATGCTGGGCCGGGGTTATCTCCGCACTGTCGCCGAGCGCCCGCAATATCCTTACACCGGCCTTACTGATCTGTAGGAGCTCTGTTCTGAACCAATGCAACCCGCCGGCATTTAAAGCTGTCACAATTATGAACAGCCCATAGCTTAGTGAAAGTGAAGCCCTTCCCTTGCAAGTAGCCGGGACTGGGGTGATATCTTCCTATTTATATACAGAAGCACGAAACGAGTCCAAACCAACCCTCAGCGTCCTTTTCTTACCGTTTTACTGTATCATGAGTAAACACCCCGCAGTTTCCAACTGTCCATCCTGCTAATTCTTCCCATCCATTCATCAACAGCCGCCTGGTTTCCATGCGTGCCCCGATATAACTGATACAATGGGTACATTACGAACACCCTTGGCGCCGGGTTGCAGAACCGATCTCAAGCAATTTTGCCTTCAGCCTTGGCCTCTGTTCAGACCGATTTAGTTAGCTCCGGTGCTTAAAGTAGCTCACTCGGCCTGGAACCTACCCTTGACTTGCTCAAAAACCTTCAGCATCTTCCGCCTAGCTCCGAGAGCGTTGACCCCACGATCTTCCAGGGCCTTGTCATCAAGCTCAATCAACTCATGCCACTTCATGTCCTTCAGGTTCTCAGTGTACTTGTGCAACCGCAAGCTTCTTAGCCAGCTTGGTATATCCTGCAGCAAGGTTGGGTCCGTTGGATCTTCAGGCGGTTTTGAGCTGCCTCTCCGTCCACGGGGGGAGCGGCCGCGGACCATGTCAGAGTGATCCGACAAATAACCCTCATGGTTGCCCATGCCCAATTGACCCACATTCACGGAAGGAATACCGCTGTTGAGGAGTGGAGAAGCGCCGTCGTAGGCACTCAGAAAACCGTTGTTTTGCGGCGATGCAAAAGCCATAGGCCCAAAACCGCCGCCGGGCTGCATTGCGATGCCAGGGGAACTGGGCCGAGACCGATGCTGGCCAAAGCCGATGTTCTGAGCCTGCAGAGCAAGCATCTGATCGCGGCTGAGAACTTGGCCATGCTCGTTGATCATGACGACATTGGCACCGGGAAAATTGACGCCCTGAGTGTTCTGGGGCATCCCTTGCTGGCCTGGAGCGCCCGGAGCGTCGTTGGAACGGGCACGGCGATACTTGCGGACATCGTCAAGAGCAAAGCGGTTGTTGACAGTTGACAACGCCGCCAACTTCATTGCTGTAGCGTTTGCGACCATGTCCGCCTGCGTGCCGCTGTTGCTTGCGTTGAAGTTAGCTACAAGCGGAGTGTTGACCATCGAAGCCCAGTTGCCACCACTAGGGTTGTAAGGGGATAGAAGGGGCAGGTCTGCAGGCTTGTCATTGGTTGTCAAGGTGGTGTTCTGAATGTTCTGGTTGCCCGAAATTTGCGGACGAGGGGATCGCAAACCAGCTGACGGGGGTGGCTGAACGAATTGGCCCATGGGTGGCTGGCCACCGAGGGGTTTGGATCCCTGACCCGACTGGTTATGGCTATTGGAATCGTGGTTATCACCAGGAGTGGCAATGCTCGGGGCAGCGAGAGGTTGGCGGGAATCACCCACGGCGCTGTTACGGTTAGATGAGGGGGGGTTGCCGGTCTGCTGTGTAAACTTGGCTTTCTCGGTAGCAATGGCTGCAGCGGCATCCGGGAACATGGCGTTAATGGTGGACGGGTCGAGACCAGATTGCCGCTTGCCGGTCGCAGTGCTCGCGGGGCGAGCAAGAGGGTTCCGCGACGAGTCGACGTTTAATTTGTTCATAGCATCGCTGAGGCGGTTCGACATGGGGTCTAGATAAGTTTCAGGTTAGTGGAGGACTACTAAGGAGACGGGAGAGCGTTGTCAAAACCACTTGCCTTTGTCAAAGTTGGCTGGGGACAGAACGCCTGACATGGGGTGATTCTTGCCCATCTGTTGCAAGACCTGAATGAAGAAGCGAATTTGAACCTGGGTAGTCTGTTGCAGCAAGGCATAAAGAGCAGCAGTGCGCTCGGCCTCGCTGAGAACTCTGAACCACTGCTCAATAGCGCTCAACTCATCCTTGAAGTCCTGGTCCAGAGTAGCCGCGGCCATTTCTTCTAAGGTCGTTTCATACTGGTCAATATCGGCAATCCACTGTTGCGCAATCTTATCTTGAGGATCGGTGTCTGGATTGCCGTGACCCTGGCCCTGCTGCGAACCGTAGAAGTCGGACGAGGGGCGGATGCGACTCGAGGGCGACGAGTTGGAGAGTGCGGCCATGTCGGCAGACGCCCTGAGGTGACTGTTGGCGCCAATAGCTCTTGAAGAGGGTGGTCGGAGGGAGGGCGTCGTGTTCGCCTCTGGGGTGCTGTTGCGATTTCCCGCAATGTGACTACCAGACATGTTGAGCATTGTCGACGGACAGTGCGATTGCGACGAGGCAGTAGTCGCGCTGGAAGCGGCGGTAAGATGGTTGTAAGAAAACTCGATAGAAAGTGGGGATGCCGTGTCTTTGTCTGGCGATGGAAGGGGAGTCGGCCCGGGGGAAGGAGAGACCGGCGCTGTTTCGAGAGTTCCAATGACGGCAAGGTCAATCAAACCAACGGGCACTTGCTGGATTTTCTAAGGTGATGACAAGAGCAAGAGCGGTGGTCGCTAACGGCAGCTGTCGACTAGGCGCGAGCCCAATTTGGCGATCAGGGTCGCTGTTTGAGAGTAAGAAGGGGTTTCCTCTTCTTCAGGTCTTGGTTTGTACAAGTGAAGAGAGTGTTGCCTAGGCGGCCTGTTCTTTTTTGCTCCTTTACGACGGCAAAGCTCCGACGGCGCCAATGGTGAATCGTGCGGTACGTATTCGGTGCCCAAAGCTCCTGCAGAAACCTGCTGACCTCAAAGGAGTCGGGATCAAATAAGAGACCTGCTTAGCACATGTCTATTCAACAAATGCAGCTAGATTTGGTCTGTCGAGATCCCGAGGCGTTGGGGGCGTGGAAGTGCTGGATAAGAGTTGAAGAAGAGTCCCGAGAGAGACAGGGAGAGAAAGGTTCCGAATGTGCGATGTTCTGCTTGGCGACCAGCCCAGACGAGACGCAGGCAACGGTGGCGCAATGCTCTGAAAGACTAGAGAAACCAGTGGAGGGAGGTGAGGGGCAAGTGGGCAACGGGAGGTATTGCTCTGGTAGGCGGGCAAGAATTATTCAAGATATGCTGCTACCAGGCAGGTAATACAATGTTCAAGGCTGGCGTCGTCTGAAAGTATTACCAAAGTGAAAAGGGTGCGGTAAAGGTAGGGGAGAGGGAGAAAAAAAAGGAGGACGGAGTTCCTTTCATGGGTCTGGAGGAGACGTATTCTTTCATACTGTGGCAGCCAACGAGCGGAAAAAGGGTTCGGCAACGTGGCGTAGCGGCGGCCTGCTTAGTCACAAGGTTCGTGAATATTACCGCGTTTGGGATCCGTTATGCAAGACCCAGAGAAGGATGGATACCTACCTATGTACATTCCACGGCGCCAAATAATTACCTACCCACTACGGATAGTAGCTATTGGTACACAATGAGTACCTACCTGCCCAGGGAGGCAAACGTAGGTAGGCAATACGGGGGTAGGAAGGAATATGAACCCTCAAGGTGGATAGATTTCCAAATAGCTGCTGACAGTCTACAGGTATCTGCACCCAAAACTCTAACCTCACCAAAAGGTTACGCATGAGGGGGAAGTGAACTTTAAAAAAGGGCTGAGGGTGACCCGTTCCTGTCACCAGGAACGGGCGTTGACACATACTGCACCCTCTTGCAACGGGGACTCTGCCCCTGTCAGTTGCCCAGGTGTTACGTTCTTCTGAGTTATCGCCTACTTTCTACATGGAAAGTGTTCGCCAAAGCCGGTCAGCGGTTTGGATTTCGGAGTGATCAATGGTGTCGGTGTGAAAGTTGTATTACTCTGCACAACGACGAGGCCTGCCAGGCTAGTCTAGAACTTCTTCATTGTCGTCGTCACTGCCTAGGCAGTCAACGTAACCTGTATGATGTCTTGATACTTACTGAATCCGAACATATGTCGCTCTGACATTTGTAGAACGCAGGTGTAGTCAAGACCCAGCCGTGCATGATGTATTCATCGTGGCTCGCCGGCAATGCTCCCGGCTTCCAATGATGCTATCTGCATCACCATTTCATCCTCAGATCAGGCCACGCGTTGTCAGATATGTCAGTGCGTGTCCCCGTTCATCACATTGCTCATCCTGCCATCGTAGCCCTTGGCAGTATTCGCGGTTAAGCAGTCTCTGAAAGGAGCAGACACACGAGACATCCGTTCGACACGTTCTGGGCAGAGTTCCGAGAGGGTCGAACCGCGGTTGATTGATTCGTGCTGGCTTATCTTATTTGCCAGTTCCGTTTCGTTTCCTAATACCCCAATGCATCGCAGCCATGCCATAGAAGATACCAGTAGCCATGAGTCCAACTCTGCGTCTATGCCGTCTCGCGCTTGCCCTCCTTCAGCTCCTTCTGTGAGATTTGTTAGCGAGTGTCGTAGACGTAGTCATGAAGCCGATGGATCCATGGCCAGGTGGGATGATCGTACCAGAGCCTTCATGGTGCCGTGCAGAGCGTGGCGATGGTTACGACGGAACTTGGGGTCGGTACCCTTCAGAGACGGGTATCTCGAGGTCTTGGGCTTCTTGATACTGTAGGGCAGGGCCAAATGCCACAACGTCAGCAATTTACCCTTGATTGAGAGTTATGAAGTATTGGGCTGCTTCGGTCGGACAGTAGAGAAACTCAATCGTACGTACCCGTTGCGGTGCGCCTTGCGCGACTGGTTGTGCTGCGAGGAGTTCTTGGACTCTGTGGGTCGAGATTAGCCATGCCACTTCCGTGGCAAAAGAGAGGAAGCAAGAGGACAAGGGCGCAACATACTGGCCATTACTGCGGTCGGAAGGTGCCCCTGACGTTGGATACTGAAGTCTGAAGTTCGTGGTGAGGTCGGGGGATTTCGAGTAAGTCAGGATGTCAAATCCTCTTTGCCGTGGTGCGCGTGGGCAGGGGCGAACGTCGTGGGTGGGGAAACGAAATTTCTGTGCCCTAACGGTTGTGCTAGCCTCGCGCCACAGTGTGGCTGACGACTGGCATGACATCCGTTGGTGACCTGAAGTGCACTATTTCTAATGGTAGTGAACAAACTAATTAGACTGTGCTGTGTACATACGAATATTTCGCTGTCGACCCCTACCTAGCTGCATATAGGTAGCTGGGTGGTTATGTGTAGATGGAAAACAAGACACAGCAAGAGCCGCAGCCAAGAAGCATTTCCAGTCTTGTAAGTAACCACACCACACACATACGCCATCGGTCGTGTTCAATTAGATCTTTGCGGAAAGAAAGCTGCAAATTGCCAGATGTAAAACATTGGAACCGATACGTTGGCTCTCGACTGGCGGTAATATCCAGCTCGTCCACCGATCATGCTGTAGTAGCGCCGCTTCTCTCTCTCTGCTTTCTTCCGCAATGTGGCTTCTTTTACCCGTTAATCTGACCCAAATCGTGTGTTTCTCATTCTGTCCGCACCCGCCAGGCACTATCTATGTGCCAACTGCCTCGTCGCCACGACTATGCAACACTTCTGCAGTGGATGCGCCCGATGGTTCCCCTCACAGTTCAAGAAGACTTAATTGACGATGTGTAGCGAACCGCCGCGGCACTCTGCGTGACGGCCTGCAACTGCTTCGTACGCATCCTCTTGAGATAACGTAGGAAGAGAACCAATAACAGTTCCATGCTACTAGCAAATCAGCACTCGGTCATAGTTATGCAGGGGCAGTTGAACTCATGCTCACCGCTCCTTGGTCATCATCAGGATGCCTTGAACCAGAAGGCCCTTGAGAATCTGAGGCGCGATACCCTTGAAGAGGCCCGAGACTCCCTCGCGCTCAAGAATAAAGCTCATAACCTCGACAAAGCTGCTAAAAGGCTTGCCCTTCCTTTCCGGCGGCGGCCGGGATTGCAAACCTACCTTGGCTACGATAAGAGGCTGCGTGGCAATGGTCGCCAACGATTTGGAGGCGGCGCCTAGGACTACGTCGGGGTCAGCACAAGCTCGCATACTAAAGTCACAAATTGGTCAAATCCCTGGAAAGAGAGGGCAGTGCAGGGAACGGCCCGAAGCCAACATACGGAATGCCTCCCAAGGCTTCAGGTTGTTCTTCCCGGGGAATATAACTTCCTTGAGCCTCTCATAGGCACCATATGTGATGGCAGGGTTGACGACCAGTACCAAACTCGCCTTCAAGCCCCTCCACAGGCCAAAAAGACCATCGTCTCCATCAATTACTTCCCGAGCAGTATCAACAAACCCTTTTCTCTCTCTCTTTCGCTGCGTCTGCTGTCTTGTCGTGATGACAGCAACGGGAATCGTACAGAGCTGGGCGACCGCACCGGCGACAGCGCCAAGACTTAGCTCAATCAGCGTCGAGGGCGGCGCCGAGGTTTTGGCCGAGCGCAGGTAGAGAGCGCGTACGACGGAGTACCAGTAGAAGTAGGCAAAGTTGGTCGATGCGACGCCGAGGAGAGAGCCACTCATGCCGGAATATAAGCCCTTTGGTCCATCTTCGGCAACGATTTTGCTCAAGGCATCCCAGGTAGAGGAGTAGTGAGGCTCGACGTGATCCGTCGTTTCGGCAGGCTCGGTCGTTGCCGTGGTGGACTGTGGTTTGACTTGGACCTGGAGACGCGTCTTGACGCTTTACATGGGGATCGTCAGTCAAGTTTGAACATGGCAAGAGCTGTGTAAGTGCGTGTCTGATTGAATTGACTTGAAGGAGATTGGAACGGATTAAGGGTAGAATGTAGGTGCGGCATCTTGGCGATCGCATTGCTCTCACATGTCAAGAGGATAGACCAAGGCGTTGGCAAGCACAGCGCCGGACGCGCCAGCAACGGCTTTACCCCATGGGGCAATAGGAGTTGATTTGGACTGCGCAGCCATTGCGAGGTTTTCTTTACTCGATGCCCAAGAAGAATACCTGGGTTTCTTGCGATTTGAGCAGCCGTACGTGTTGTGGCCCAAGGGGAGGGACAATCACGCCAACCTCGGTAACGGCGTCGGCGTTGGCGTTCCGCGCCGATCGAGGTCCGAGGTAGAGAGAGAGAGGGGGGGGGGGTGATGGGGCGGCGAATAACGACGAGGACGAGGACGAGGACGACAGCGATTGGAAACTTGTGTTTAATAGCTGACAGCAAGCTGAATACAGATAGTCACCGGCGAGGAGGAGTCTATATCAAATGACCGCTGGACCAGCCGGGACGCAGGAGCCAAGCTTTAAGACTGTTCGCTGGCGCCCATGACCATGACGGCACTTGTGCAATTGCGTGGACGCGCGAGTCGATGACCTCGGCCCTTTGCGACCAGACTCGGACCGCCATATGCTCGGTTAATAAGGTCGTTTGGTGGGGTTCCGGCAGAAGCAATGTTTATGTAAGCCGGACCATGGCGACATATGCCCGAGCCGTTCTAGGTATTTTTAGTGCCAGGCGATGACCGAGTTGAGATCGCGGGCTGCGCAACAAGCAGCCCCCAATCACAAGGGGTAGCTCACAGCTGTTCTTAAAACATATTCAATTTGCGTTTACTTGAAAACAACGCCGCGAGCGACATTGACAGGTTAGCCACGGGTTCTGCCATCCAATGTTTTTCAGTTGAACCGGATTAACTGGATATGTAAATGAGGTGCGCTGTCATATTGGGAGCAATGTGGCCATTGAATTAGGCCAGACGGCAGAAGCGGAAAAGTTGGTGACGCAGTACTGACTGATCAGCTTTGAAAAGTCATGTAGAAGAACAATGGCGGACCTGTGCCGAAGATGATACCATACTTGTGGCACCGTGTGTTTCAAATATCCTGAGTTTCACTCTCAACGCACCTTCACTCTGCGGTCATGGGTCTCATGATTACAATCTTTATAGCATGCGCCAGATACGGCATTTCACCGCCGCAGGGAAAGTCCGATCGTCTGGATAGAGTCTAGTTGACGACATAAGAACGATAAGTGGAAACGAACTACCTGCACAAGGTAGCTGCCACCTTGTCAATCTAACAACCATTATCAGAAGAGTGCATTTATGTGCTTTGACGCTTTTGCAAATTACCTCGCAGAATAGGCAGGAACGACGGGCGCCTCTGTGTCTAAGGGTACCTTAACTAGTTAACTACCCGGGGTACATAGGTACGTAAGGTTTCTATCTGTAAAACTTGGCAGTCAATACGGAGTACTCGTGCATTAGAGTGCACAGGCCACACAGCACACTCTTCGCACAGTAAACATCTACGACGAAGTAAATATATGTACCCTGCTTTGTCAGCCAGCAAGCGCCTTGGCCTGGCTGCTTTGAGTTCCAGCGTCCTTGTTTTTGGAACTACCAACCAAGCATCTGGGCATTTCGCTACATCTGCTCAGCTGTTTGTCAATCTGCGAGACCTTCCTTTTCCAATCGTTTCGAACAGTTGCAGTGCGTCTTTGAGACGGCGGGCCTCAACAAACTCGGGCCCGGTTGGACGTGTCGTGCGGCCAATTCCCTAGACGACTCTCGGCCGACGTCGCTAACTCGCCGCCTCGCTTCCCCTCATCTCTATCTACCACCCTTCGATCGCCTTATTTGGCCTAACTTGATACGGCTCATAGCCCAGCCCGGTCCATCCCGGCTTGTCTCGTCCGCCAAAGACTGAGTATTGCGGGCAGATTTGCTTTTGCACAGCCCCAATCGAGTGCCCGCTCCGACGGCACAACCCATCCTCAATACTCAAGATCTATCGAACCCCCGTCCCCCGCGCCCGTCGCCTTCGTTGGCACCAGATTCGCCACCGATTCCACGACACCGGACCAGGTTCGGAGCCACGGCGTCAGGACACAGGCCTGGGGGTGAACCAGTTTCCACGTCGCAGAGGTGGAGAGCCGGACGTCGCAGAAAATCGCTGCAAAGGTCCAGGCAGTAGCGGCAGAGCCACTTCTCTCGTATTTGAATCAGTTTCGCCTGTCAACACTAGTACTCACAACATCAATCCCTCGCCTCCATGTCATGCGGCAACGATAACTTGTTTCTGTTGCTGCTGCTGTTGTTGATGTTGGATCGTTTTTCAATTGCCTTGCCCTCTTGACTCGACCCTTGGCACTTGTGAACCCCGCATCGTCGCACTCATTCTGCTTCACTCGCTGGTTCCGATTCCAGCAATGATATCCGGCAGGAACCATGGAAGCTAAAGCCATTGTGAGTGTGACTTTATATAGGGCTTGTCCTATGTAAATTTCCACTTTCGACTGACATTCGTTATCCTATGCGCAGAGAGAAGAGGCCTTGATGGCCAGATCGTCGGGTCTTGACGCTTTGAATCATGCAATTGCCGCAGCCGACTTGTACATGAAGGCTGCCAAAGAAGCCGCTTCGCCCGTCGACCGCGTTCGTTTTAGGAAGAAGTGCGAGGGACTCATTACCCATGCTGAGCAGCTCAAGTCCTCGCCCAGGGCCACTCCCGCGACCACAACTAAGGCCACCACTGTCATCACCTCGGCGTCGAACCCTAACTGTCATGTGCGCCAAATACCCTCCAACGAGAGGGCTATCCTTTTGCGCTCGTCTCGACTACATGGGAATATATTCCCACCCTGGCAGTCCGACCCCGTTGACAGCACGTTCGCCCTGCCCGAAGGAAAACATGTCTTCTCGTACGTTGGATCGATTCCGTTGCCCTGCCTTGATAAAACACCTCACTCATGAAGCAGTGACCCGACAGAATACACCATGTCACCTCGACAACAGTCGATCCTCGAAGGCTGGAAACGCCCCGTGGAGCAGGCCAGGGAAGAAACCGTAGACAGGGACTTCATGGCCTCGGATAGCGACTGTGATCTTGTACAGGATGTCACGACGGACTGCTCAGTCGTGGCCAGTCTATGTGCCGCCATGAAGATTCTTCAGGGGGACAGGCAATCGGTCAGTCCACGACCATCATGAGATCCCACGATCCAACTATCGCTAACTGCGGGGGTCAGATTCTCAGTTCCATCATGTTTCCGTACGACCACGCTCAGGGGCGGCCCAAAATCTCAAGGAGTGGAAAGTACATGTTTCGCATGCACTTCAACGGCTGTTTTCGTCAGGTCGTTGTGGATGACCGGCTGCCTGTCTCGCGGAACAATCGCACATTGTTCGTTGTCGATCGCAAGAATCCCAACTTGCTCTGGCCGGCCCTTCTAGAAAAGGCCTACTTGAAGGTTCGCGGGGGCTATGATTTCCCCGGGAGCAACTCAGGTACCGACTTGTGGGTCATTACCGGTTGGATTCCTGAACAACTGTTTCTTCAGAGGTGCGTAGAAGCCTGCCCAGTAGCGATCAAATTGTGGTAGCTAATATTGAGACAGTGAGGATGTCGATCTCGAAGGCACTTGGGACGACATTAAGGAAGCATACCATGCTGGCAGTCTTATAATCACGTTAGGCACTGGGCGGCTGACACAGACGGAAGAGGATGCCCTGGGTCTCGTTGGTGAGCATGATTATGCAGTGCTAGAGATTGATATTGCACCTGGAGCTCGCCGGCTGCTTGTCAAAAATCCGTGGTGTGATGGTCTTGTTTGGAAAGGTGTTGGATCATCCGGACTTCTCGAGAAAGCGGCGGCCCTATCGCTATCAGATACGTCCGTGTCGGTAGAGCCTAAGTCATCGGAACACTCGAGGCCAGTTGGTTCTTTCTGGATTTCGGTCGAGGACGTTGCCCAAAACTTCGAGTCCATGTACCTGAACTGGAACCCGGACATGTTCACACACCGGCAGGATCATCACTTTACATGGCGGGTGCCGACAAACAACATGACGTCCTCTCTTGCCCACAACCCGCAATATTCGGTGCTCTCACGCAGCGGAGATGCGGTATGGATCTTGCTGAGCAGACACTTTGCAGACGAAGAGCTGAATATTGCACGCAACAAGTCAGCTTCTTTGGCGGCGCCATCGAGGCAGCTGGGCTTCACAAGCATCTTCATCTTCGAGAGCGAAGGCAAAAAGGTGCAGGTGAGAGAGGGCTTTGTCTATCAGGGCCCCTATGTCGACTCACCGCAGACACTGGCCAAGTTCAGACTTTGCGCCGGCAAACCCTACACCATCGTCATGGCCCACCAGGATCTACCGCTGCACGACTACTCGTGCACATTCACCCTCTTCTCACGGACGCCTCTAGAAGTCAAGCCTGCTGAAGAAAAGATGAGGCACTACAAGGAGTTATCCAGTGCCTGGACACGGAGAACTGCTGGGGGCAATGCGTCATCCATTACGTACTCACAAAATCCTCAGTTCAGCATATCGATCCCAAGGCCCACGTCACTTTCCATTCTCCTCTCGTCTGGAGATCGCGAGGTGGCCATTCATGTTGATCTGGTATGGGCGCACGGCAAAAGAGTCACCTCGATTGGAGTCAAGGACGTCGTGGCCAGTTCTGGCGACTATCGGAGAGGAAACGCTCTGGTGCAGGTCCCCTTGGTAGAGCCGGGCACTTACACCATCGTCTGCTCGACGTGGGAGCCGGGCCAGCTTGCCGATTTTGGCATGCGTGTGGGCTCACAGGTAGAATGCCAAATACTGCCCGTGTTGAGTGACGGCGCTGGCCTGTTGCGGACTCGCACACCAGCCATTGCCTTCAGCGAGGGTGAAGAGAAGAGACGGGCGCCTGTCACGGTAACGCGACTTTCCCGAGCCCAGGTTGTTGCGCGTTGCCCCCTCTTGACGGGACGAGACGGTCAGCACATCCCTACGACAGCAGTCCGTATCTCTCTTGTGTACGGGAGAGGACCCGAGGAGTCCGTGCTTGCCATGTCAGGCGGCGGTGAGTTCCGGGAGCTTACTATGGCTGTCCGAACACCAGAATTCGACCTTGAGCCCGACCGTTTGCGACAAGACCAGCTATGGCTAGTTGTGGAACAGCTCGGGAGCCAGCAAGGTCACCAAAGCATCGAGGTGGAATTCTTAAGCGACAATGCCATTCACGTCGGCGACTGGCAGATTGTTGATGGCTAGCTAGACCACTTATGACACGAGGAGAAAGAAAAAAACTACTATTGGTTTAACAGGAAAACAGACATATTGAAGCAGCTATTGCAGCCTTGTTATGTATATTTGGCATGGAGGTGGCCACACACTCTGTAGGAGGGCACCTCAAAAAGTCGATGGTATCAAGATAGGGACGGAACCCCATCCTTGTTGAACATTGCTTGTATCAGCCTCGGAGAACTTTCCAGGAGGTTAAACATCCTCGCCCCTAAGGGCAAAGGGTTGACAAAAAAGCTACCTTGAGAAACAAAGAAAATGAAAAAAAAATGGAGGACGTGACGCGACGCGAACGACTCGTCAATGTGGTATATGATCCACCGCAACGCCAGAATTCTCGCAATCAAGACCAAACAAAACGATTCCCGTCATGAACTCGTGCCACAGCAGCTCAAAGAGCCGTAGGGCTTGTGCCAAAACAAGTATTGCCTCCTCCTCCCAATCAAAATACAAAATCATAACCAAACAAGAAAAAGCAGCAGCGCCACTGCTGGAGGTATCGTTCCAAAGCTTCCAGACCCCTTCCCTTATTTACACGAGCTAAACCTTGTCCTAAAGCCGATTGCGGAATACCACCTCGAAAGCGTCGATACTGGGATGCCAAAAAAAAAAAAAGCTTAAAAGAAAGTGACCAGAAAAAATGGTAGGGGAATGTATATACGTTAATGTTGTGAACTGGCCATGGAGGTAGGTCAGCTGGCTAGGCAGGGCCTCCTCTACGCCGTCGACCGCGATTCGGTCCATCCGGTCTTTGCGACAGGACATCCCGCAAAAGCGGGTCGTCCTTATCCTTGTCCACGTGGTGTACACGAACATGTCTGTGTGCTCAGTTAGTCAGAAATTCCTCTAAATGATAAGTGTAAGTGCAACAAGAAATGCCAAAACCGCCTGCAGCGCATGGGCACAAAACATGCTGCCTGCACCAATAAACACAAGTGATCAGGGGCAATCATACCTTTGTAGATTGTCTGGCCGTGGATATTTGTGTTCTCGGTCTGGGCAAAAGGGACAAACGTATCCAGGAGAGTCATGAACGAGTCCGTGCCTTATCATTTCATTCTTCCTCTTGAAACCCTTGCCGCCTTCGCTTCGAGGACAGCCCTTTACCGAACAATAGTGAGGCCGGGCAGACGAATGGACGTTGGCGTGCGAGTTTAGTAGATACTGGGTCTGGAACGGCGCAGCGTTGCACCCCGAGAACGTGCAAATGTAGCCAGTTTGTGGGTTTGTGAGGCCATCAATACTCATGCGGTCTGCGACAGAATGGGTTGGCGTTAAAGCGGTGTGATCTGTGCTCGGGGTCTCTGCTGTCCCACTGCTGTAGTCGGTGCTTGGTCGATGATGGCCGCCGTTTGACGAAGAAGAGTAGTAATAGGGGCTAAGAGAAGGTATAGTATGGGCGGGCGATGGAAGCTCTCTTCGGAAACCTTCATTGGGAGAGATTGGTGGCGAGGCTTGACCGAGTGGAAGACCAGCTAACGACGGTAAACGAGGGATGTTTGCCGGAGGCGAGCGTGGAAATGATGCAGCATGTCGTACGCAGCCTATATCATTATCCGGACTCATTGCGGTCTCTGCCAAGCGCTCGAGGTCCCCAAGCTGGGCCCTTATAGACGGTAATGGACCATGCCCGCTTCCGTCAGATTTTGGCGAATCCAGGAGGGGAGGCAGGCCACCAGGTGCCGACTGATGTGGAGGGCTCACTGGGGACGTAACCTCGGCGTTGCTCAGGCTAGGCACTGAACGACGCGGCGCGTGGTTGTTACCTGCAGAATAGACTACGGCGGGGGCAGCCAGAGCAGGGCGCTCGTCGCGTATAGGTAGGTCACGACTACCGATCCCTAGGGATACCGACTCATGCTGGCCTCTTGACCCGTCACCTGAATGGTCGAGTTTAGACGTCGCGGCGGCAGTCGCATCCGAGGTAGGAGCTTCGGTAGCAGTGAAGGCCAAGGCGCCCGCCGCAAGAATCTTGAGATCGAAAGGCTCAGCCGGCTTGGTCATTTCGCGATCAGGAGATGTCGGGGAGGACAAATCGTCTTCAGAGCCATTATCCGAGGCGAGAGGCTCCAGGGCAGCTGTATGAGCGACTTCTGGCAGTCTACCGTTCCCAAGATGAGATACTAGAACAGCATCGCCTTGGATAGGCTCAACCCTGCGGCGACCGTGTAGCAACTTCGGACCGAGGCCAAATTCGGGCGGGGGACTGGGGGAGGGCTGTAATCTGGGACAATGAGCTTGCATTTGTGGGCTGTCGTGCGGGAGAACGTCATCGGGGTCGTAACAGTCGCTTGCAGCTGAATGTTGCAAGTGGCTCTGGATAGCCGACGCAGTCATAGTTGTCGCGACTGGAGGGTTAGTGGCTCGCAGCGCAGGCGGTATTAATCCGCCATGGAGCAGAATAGCAGTTTACGGTTGTACCAGTGGCAGGCGGCAGTGGTGACGACGAAAGCAATTATAGTAGGGCGTGCGGCAGAGATAAAAGTCTGATGGGTAGTCTTGTCGCAGTTTGCGACAGGCTGTACAATCTCGTCTAGTCTCTCCTCGCAAGGCGGCAGCTGCTGGGGCCGAAGAGAGCGACAATGAAGCGTCGATGCGGGCGAGATCAGGTCGTTAAAGTAATGGAGGTGATGATGATGGTAGTAAGTGCGCGTCGCGTGTTCGGCCCCGAAACAGCGATTGCCGCCGTCGTGGGCAACGAAAGTAAGCAGCCGTTGATAACGTCGAGTATGCGTGTGTAAGGTGGGAGTAGGAGAATAAGGAGGGCGGGCTGAGAAGATGGAGGGCGGCCGGGAGTTGGTGAATGGGATGCGGCGGCGTTTGGATCTCAAGGACGGAGGTCGGAGGTCGGTGTGGCCCTGAACAGGGGTAGGAATGTGAGCGAGGTGCAAGCGCGGGAGTCAGTCGGGTGCGTGATTCTTTGACGGATAAAAGAGGGCGCCCAGGGACGGCAACCATGCAGATGCAGCCCGAGCGAGGGCCAGCAAGTGAGCGGTGGGGTTGGAGGGAGGGGGAGAGGGACTGAGAATGAGAGAGAAAGGGAGAGGGAGAGGGAGAGAGGGAGAGATGGCGGTATGCGGTAAGCGGTGGGTGGGAGCGGTCGGTAGGACAGTCAAACGAGTGGTGGCGGAACGACTAGACGATAGATAGCTTGGTTCTCGGCTGTCGTTGTCCTCGTCTTCATCTGTCGTCGAACTCAATGAAGACAAGCGAGCCGTGTAGTAGAAAGAGCCAAAACAGAAAAAAGAGTAGAAAGGTCAGAAAGGGACGGGACAGGATAGGGCCTTTTTTGTGAGCGCCACAATCAGTGTCTGGTTGTTGTGAGAGAGGTTGCTTCTAGCGCATGATCTCTCGGGAGTGTGAGAGATACGCCCAGTGCCACAGATAGATTCAAGGGACCGCGTGACCCCGGCGATGAGCAGGAAAGGGACCTGTGGGCTTGGGGGACGTGGAGGAGAGAGATAAAAATATGCCGGGTCGTTGAGAAAGTGGATATGAGATGGGCGGAGTTGTACATGGGAATTGGGGGCAAGGGTGCCTTGGAAGTTGAGGCTAAGTCAAGGTCGTCCGTCGGGTCTCTGTGAGGCAAAACAGGCGACACAGCAACCGTCGTGCAATCTCAAGGTGTGAGCTACCCTAGGTAGGTAGGCATTAGAGCGCGTGTGCATTGGCCCAAGCCCGATTCTCTCACCGTTGAACATCGACCCATGTATCCGTATTTCACTTGTGGCTGTTGGCAACGTTGGTCTGGTTGCTGAACCGAGATGCTAGGCCTGCAAGCAGAGCGATTAAAATTGGCTGTTTGCCCAGATAACGGCGCCCTTTTCGTTGGCGGCCCCGAGAGAGGCATGGCAGGGAAACGATGTTGCGAGGAGATGGGCCATGTGAGGCTTGGGAGGGTTGTACTTACCCGGTTCGATTCGGTTTGGTTCTTTGAGAGTGAAGAACAGGCCTGGCCAACCCCGCTTGGAGGGTCAAGACGGCGCAAGGTGCCCTGTCCTAACTTTGGCACAGTGGGATACCTCACACAGGCCAACGTGTGCACGTCTCGCAGGATTATGGTCAGAGAGGTGGGCTTTCTTGGACAAGCATGCGCAGTGTTTGGCAGATAAAAGCCGGCTCTTCTTCTAGGCAGGGACGACGAGGGGGGAGGGGGACAGAGACAGAGACAGAGAGAGAGAGGTTGGGCCCAGACAGGCCGTCCAAAGAGGGTGTAACTTCCCTGGGCTGCAAGGCGGGTGACTGACACAACGCGATCGATGGATGGGACGGTGGACGAGGCCGCCGACGTAAAGGTAGACGGACTTTGGCGGACGTGGAAAGCAAGACGGAGAGTGAAAACAAGTGTAAATGTGATGTGGGCGAATAAAGACGGAGGCCAGGATGAAAGGCCTAGAGATGGGATGGAACACCTACAGACGGGACGGTGGAGCGACCGGGTCATTAGATGACATGATGGCAAGGGGAAAGGGAATTCTGAAGTGAAGGGACGATGAGGGGAGGATTGGGTAGAGGGAGGGGGGAAGTCACTGCAGAGTACCTAAGGTACCTCAAGGTACCTTACCTACCTAGGTACTCAAACGAGATCTGTCTCGAGGCACTGCAAATTGCATAGGTATCTGAAAGTATCCCGCAGAAATTCGTAGCGCGTCACTCCTCCACCCTACCTACTCTTACCCTTTCCCCGCAAGAACAATTATTTTAGGCGATTAAAATGTCGAAAAATAGAATAAATAAACAAAAAAATGTATAGAAAGAGAAAGAGAGGGGTCAGGGGCCAGAGCGCGCAACTCTCCGACCCCGCCTCCTCATCTTCCGTTCATCCTGGTCTCTGGTGGCTCTGCTCTTTGGTCACTTCCGAAGTTCCCAGTAACCAAGGCATTCCAAGCGCCGCGGCAAGGCGGCACCGCAACCCCACTATGGTAGCAATCGCAGTCGCAATCTTACAAAGCTCTTCCCAGGGGTTTGGTCTCACGGATGGAACAAGAGCCTGGGAAGACGGTAATCGCAACTCTGTCTCCGTGCCCTCTGCTGTCTAGTTTACGATGTAGACCCTCCCCACTCTTGACTCTGGCGACAACAAATACTACCTAGCATAACCCCAATCTCCGATTTACTGCGCAGTGTGCGAAATAGCCACAACCAATGCTGTGGCAGGCCGAACGGCGTGGAAGTGGAGCCTCGTTCCAACGCCATGGGGGGGGACTTCATCTCCCTGGTTGCTGGTTTGTCAGTCCCTGGCGCCGCACCAAATTCAGATCCCCTCCGTCTTGCTGGGTGCCCATCCGTGCATTAGTACCTCCGTATGGGTGCGGAAAGGCGCCTTATTCCCCAATACCATCGGGCTACTCAACGTGTCAATTTCCCACGAAAGTGATGCGAGCCCGGAATGAGAAAGCGATATGCAATGGTAAAAAAGGCATACAAAAAAGGACCAAAAACCAAAAACAAATCATGCTGTGACCTGTGCTACATTCTGCCAAGTCTATGCGTTGTTTTGACGAGACCTTGCCATAATTATCACTATTTTGGCTGCGGATTCAAACTCTGTTCCCTGAGCTTGCATTGGAGTCACCGCCTAATTGGTAATTGTTTTGCTTTCTGTCCTCCGCCTCGCGTGTTCGGATATCCCTTCGAGTGCAATTGCAGGTGACACCTCGTTTCCCCACACTTGATCATCTCCAGACTCCAGACTCCAACAGTACACTAAGGTAGATGAGCCTTACTCCTCTCGAGAAATTGGCCTGCGATTGGCCGTGTAGTTTAACGCCCGTCCAATGGTGACCATGCGATCTCGGCCGATCCACTGAAAGCCCCTTCTAGCCTTTCTGGCCGCGCTTGACCCATGCGTCCAAGCCGCTAAGCCTCTAAGCCTCAATGGATCAGCAAAAGAGAGGGCCTTCTTTTGAGGCTCATGATTGGACGACATCATACAGCCACGACAATGACCCAGCCAGTGCCAGCCCAACCTTTTGCTTTTCTTTTCTCGGAGAGCGCACAGCATCTGGAGAATTCGCCGAGCCGCCCAGACGTGCCAGCGCACCACTGTGCTTTGGACGTCCCTTTGGTTTGGTGCTCTGGAGTGACGAATTGCAATATGGCCTCGGCACCAATTCTCGAGACTTTCCCGCAAGCGACCCCTTTTTGTGCTGTATTGAGGTGAACAGCATCAGAGGAAATCGCCATCATCCGGAGTGATATTGTGCAGGGTTTTTTTAGCCATCTGTTCATTCCCGCCCTCTGAATCGGTCGCATGTCGTCTGATTGCCAAGCCGTTCCCATTAGAGCCCCTTGAGGGACTTTTGCCCCCTAGCTTTCCCCAGTCGGGACGATTCTTCAGCGGACAGCCAGTCCCCGATTTCTGGCGCCCGCCAGATGACGGCGGGTTGAATCAGACGTCGATTACAGATACATATGTAGTGCTTATCTCGCTTGCGACCTAAAACAGAACACCAATTCGGTCAACTTGGGCCTGGCAACGCGAGCTTTGATTGAGAAAGCAATCTGTCGTTTGATAAAGCAGCTCCATGAAGCCAATTCTTGATACTGACAACCCCGTGTTTCATTCTCATTGCCTGTCCAGCAGCACTGAACTCATGGAACGTAGCGATTTAACGCTCCAACAAATAAGGCAGCCCATCACATCCCGTCCACATGGACATCAACCTCTGAGCCGTTCCATTGAATTGTTTTCTTTCAAGACTCATCGCATAGATATGGATTTGGCATGGAAATCTACGACATACCTCTATCAATTTCCACCAGCATGTCCCATTAATTCAACTCCCCAGCTTCTTAAATGTTGCAGCTTCTCGACTGTGTCGTGATTTTCTTCCTCCCGCAAGCCCCCATACTTGATTGGCGACAGTGCGCACAAATACTCGCACGGGGATGCTCCGATCAACGGCGGTGATAGTGGAGGCGGTTGAATAGATCGACCGGTCCATCATCTCCTCATTTATCATTACTCCCACCAACGTTGTGTAGCATCGTCCGGAGTGCCTCAGTTTACCCCTTCCTTTTGTTGCTCCTCATTATTTTCACGATACTCCAATCTACTTGAACAATCCAAGACTGTGCAACAACTTGATCGTTCTAGCGGCCCTCTGTTCATTTCCCAATTCACGCTCTTCTGTACTCAACCCCGCAATGTCCGCCACGGGTTCTATGCGTGCCGTAGTCTTCAACGGACCGCAAAACGTGTCTGTCGAGCAACGTCCCATTCCTACCAGTTCGTCGCTCCCGCTTACGCCTTCTCCAACCACTTTCTGGTCTGCCAATTATCACTGACGACCGGCACAATAGTCCAGGATGACGGCGACGTTATTGTAAAGGTACAGGCTACGGCTCTGTGCGGCTCGTAAGATGACAGTATGCCAGTTTGCTATGATCCCCCACGCTCACCTAGTCCGAGGGAATTGCACGTGTTTCGCGGCCACCAGCCATCCGAGACAGGCTTCATCATGGGTCATGAGTTTACTGGCACAGTCGTCGAGAAGGGTGCTGCTGTCGTCACCTTGAACATTGGCGACAGAATTGTCTCCCCCTTCACCTCGTCGTGGTAAGCTCTCTGAAATTTGCCCACCCTCGCGGTTTTGTCAATTCTCATGTCCATCCTTTTAGCATGCGATGTTTCTACTGCAAGAATGGTTACACGTCCCGCTGCGTTCGTAGCAAGCTGTTTGGATGCGGTGCCCTGGACGGTGGACAGGCCGAGTACGTCCGTATCCCTGATGCCGACGGAACTGCCATGACAGCCCCAAGTACCATCTCCGATAATGCTCTGGTGCTTATGGCAGATATTTGGCCAACCGGCTTCTTCGGCGCCAAGTCTGGATTCAGTTTGCTCAAAGAGGAAGAAAGATCCAACGCCACCGCGGTTGTCATTGGCTGCGGACCGGTCGGCCTCTGTGCCCTAATCTCAGCGCTAGAGTACCGCCCCAAGCACCTCTTTGCCATTGACAGCGTAGACAGTCGTCTGGACCTTGCCAGAAGCCTTGGCGCGGAGCCCTTGAACTTCAAGGCAGATCGTGCCGGCATGGAGAGACGGATCAAGGAAGCCACAGAGGGTCGCGGGGCCGACGTTGTCATTGAAGTCGTTGGCCTGAGCCCGGCCCTTAGGACTGCGTTTGATGTCGTTCGGCCATGGGGCGTCATTGCTAGCATCGGAGTCCACAACGGCGAGGTACGTGACGAGACCTTCTGAAGTCGAAAACCAATTGACTCAACGATACAGATTCCATGGACGGGTGCAGAGGCGTATGGGTAAGTGCGGCCAGTCCGAATATCGACAACCGTGTTCTTTCTGCCAACACCCATCAATAGGAAAAACCTGAGGGTGCAAATGGGCCGATGCCCTGTCCGAGCGATCTTCCCCGAAGCTCTTGCTCTGTTGGAAAAGAAGCAAGACAAACTCGGGTGAGTGTCCAGAGCTTCTCGCAACCGAGAGCCTTTACCCTCTTATCTTCTGTTGGAGGGCTAACGTCAGTCAGATTCATGTTTGACCGCATTATGCCATTGAGTGATGCTGTCGAAGGATATGCGTTGTTTGATCAGATGCAAGTCCAAAAGGTCATCTTTACTCCGTGATGGTCTTTTATAAAAGACCAGATGGGTTTGCCCACTCGGAGTAGGAACAGGTAGCGGACGGGTAGCGGAAAGGTAGCGGAAAGGTACCATCAGTGTTGGTGATCAATGATAACAGTTGAACAAACAGTATGTATGGCAGTTGATGCTCTAATTTTGTCTTGGCTTCACAATGCCATCGTGAATGAGGTAGTATGAAACCGTCGAGTCATCATGGACAACGGCGAGCAGTAGTCTTTTTTGGCGGCCTGTGCCGCGCCAATCCCGCTTCGAAGGTGTCTCTCGGCCATGTTCCGAAGTAATTGGCCGCGGCAGAGCGTCGACGGAGTCGAAAATGTTGGCAAAAGAGCTCAAAGTCCATTGCTCGCTGAGGTGGACGGGCAGGACCCATTCAAACTCGGGCGCCTGGTTTGGGCGCTTCCCAGTAGCCTGCTCGATCCCCAGAGCCTCGATCTGCTCGTCCGGATGCATGTATAGACGTGATGGTGGTAGGCCAGAGATGATGGGCCGCGGTCGGGTTTTGCCATCATCGCGGAGTTCAACTTCTGACCAGTCATGCTGGTCTTGAAGGTTACCGAGCACCAGAGAAGCAAGATTGCCGAGATCCTTTGCGGCAGCCATTTTTTGGCCAGACGTGGAATGAATTGATCCGATTTCAAGTTGATCAGTGGCTGATGAGAAGTGGAAAGAAGATGTTGGAGAGGGAACAGCAGGCAGAAGAACCGAATGAAGAGAGTGTGAAGAGTTCTCAAGGTTCTCAGAGTGGTGGCCCCAGGCGTAACCAGGGTGAAGGGCCAATCAGACGCCATGGGATGGCTCGGATTTATGTAAGATGGATTTAAGCACCTGAGCAAATGACTAATCTATCTAAGGTACCTACGTGTCCAGGTACACTGCTGCTGGTTAAGAGCAGGCCACCGCTACCTACCTACCTAGGTATGTTGAAGTTCTTATCTCATTCTTTACGGATACTACGGAATCAATTACAAGTAAGCAGAGGGCAGGATGATGCACCAGCACATGCTCATAGAGTTTCAGAGCTGCGAGAGGCATTGATAGCATGTGCAAAGATCTGTACTTGTCCGTTAGAGTAGCACACGTGACAAAACTCACACTTCGGCCCACCGAAGATTGGGGCTTCCGGACCTTCCCTATGGATGGATCATGCGACCACACGGGTCTAGGCTTCCTCCTTCTGCTTCGGGATCCGTTCCACAAGATACGTACGTAGTCAGTCAGCGAAGGAGGGAGCGAGAAGCACCGAACCAATCCAGAGCATCTGAAGTCTAAATCGGCGCCCTAGGCTTGTTTTTCACTTTGTCGCATCGTGTATCACACGACAGCCTGTCTAGGTACTTAGCCTAGGACTGGAGGCTCTGGAGCGCAAGAATGCTGCATTAAGTGTACAGGGCCCTTTTGGACTTGGGACTTTGACGTGTCCACCTACCTGCTGAAACTAAGCTCAGAAGCTTACGCAACGGACACACGGCCGCCCCCTCTTCCCCTGGTGTAATTTCTATCGCTGGAGCTGGAGGGTCAGATAGAATTTGATGCACTCAGCATCGTGGGTACTGACGGATCCCTGGCGAAGATAGTCCAACTGAGAACAAGAACCCCCCCTCCTGTTAGGCTGAGAGGGAAGCGAAGAATGGGAGGTATAAATGAGCAATACGACGCTGCAAGGGCGCGCCAGAAGCAAACAGCTGCAGGGACTGTTCACCTACGTAATCGAACAGCCAAAGGCTGCAAGGGCGTGCACCGTCATCATCATGTGTGCGTGCGTGTGCAGTAGGTATCCGTATGTGTTTTGGCTACATCTACGTACCTGACTGCAGGAATGGCAGGGCCCGATGTGGCCCAAAACCCACCGCAGTTGCATATTGCATTCGTATGACGAGGTGGGGACAAATGCTTGTCTCTGGACGTGCTGACAACACTGTGTGGTCACTATCACTCGCGCCGTACAGGTATTACCTGTACAGAATCCGAGTCTGCGGCGCTCGCGGTACGTGTATTGACGTAATGATCCCAGGTCTGCGACGGCTATTCGGTGGGCTCTCGGGTACCATCACCCACAGATGTTTCCGCGCAGGATACCGTTCATTGGCTACGACTGGGAAGGATACCTAGCCGACCCCCTTTACCTACCTACCTAAAAGGTAAGGTAGGTATCCTTTGCCAAATCTTCCCGCCGGGTTCCAAAGTCGAAGGGGTCCAGACCCTCCATTAATACTAGGTGATCTCTTCTATCCTGTTTTATCACTGAAGCTTTGCCATTCCTCTTTTCTTCCCTCCTCCCCACCCTTTGCAACTCACTACTTCCGGTGACACCACACCCTGTTGGACCAACATTCAATTCAAAGAAACCTCATTCTGTTATTGCCTCGTCTTGTGTTCTTGAGATACCCTACGCATACACTCCGCTTTATTACACCTCCCTCTTTCTCTGCTTGACCTGTACGAAAAGACGTCTTCTTCGACTACTGGGTCATCATTTACGCAGCGCACTGTTATCGTTTCTCCACCCTCTCACGTGTGTACAAACCCCCAGCACGCGGTCGGTATCATCATTCACTAAGGTCTTCGACGCAAGCGACCAGCCGTCGAATCAACTTAATCAACATACCATCCATAACACCCCATCAAACCTGCCCTCGTTAGCTGGCCTGCCGCCTATCGAGCTGACGATTGATTGCATTGGAGCACCCTACCGATCTCAACTCATCCACATCGTCCTATAACGGTTCTCTGGTTCCGTTGTCTCTAGAAGCACCTGCGCCTAGGGATCTTTAGACCCCATCAGCTCCAAGTCTTTTCGGCAAACGAAACAACGCACGCCACCCACTATGTCACGCCCAGACTCGTCGCTAGACAGCAGCGAAAAAGAAAGGGCCATGCCACTTGATCAGTCAACCACCGACACGAAGTTCTCCGACACCAACACTGATAACCACACCGAGAGCAAGAAGCAGGATGTGGAAGGCCGCATACCAACAAGTGCGGCCTCAGCGGCAGTTGCCACCGCCGAGCGAGACTTGTACGAACCATACCAGAACGGCTACCACTTCCCACCAGCACATACGAAGAAACAATCTACCATGATTGGGCTGAAAGCCTTTTGGAAGTACACATGCACGCCTCTCGGGTTCTTTGTTGTTCTCTACGGCCTCAACGTCGTGGCTTGGGGCGGCATGTTATTTCTGTTGCTCTGCAACGCCGCACCAGCCATGTGCTATCCAACATGCAACGACATCAACTCTCCCCGTCGCAAGTGGATCGAGTGGGACTCGCAGATTTTGAACGCTCTTTTCTGCGTTACGGGCTTCGGCTTGGCGCCCTGGCGATTTCGCGACCTATACTTCTTGATGCAGTACCGTATCTTGAAGAAGCCTGAAGCTCTTGGTCGTCTGGCCGGCATCCATCGAGGGTGGTTCCGGTTGCCTGGGTCGGATCAACTTCCCGTCCACATTGGTCCCCAGAACGTCGCTGAGTTGGCGTCTGAACAACCTGTTCTCCAGATTCCGCACCCGGAGAAGGCTATTCCGGATCCACCTCTGACTGGCGTCCGGGCGCCTCCTACGGCCATTTGGAAGATGGACTTCGTCATATGGTTCAACGTATGGAACACCTTCTTACAATGTGTTCTCTCTGGCTTCATGTGGGGAATGAATCGCTTCGACAGACCTAGTTGGTCCACAGGTCTCTTTGTCGCCCTTGCGTGCCTGGCGGCCGCCATAGGAGGCTTGATGATGTTTTTTGAGGGCAAGAAGGTCAAGAGTATAGAAGGAGTCCCGCTTAGCAAGGAGGATGAGGAGCGCTTGGCCAAAGATAAAGAGATGGGCGTCCAGCATTATAACAATATCAAGGATAAGAAACCGAAGGAGCCCAAGGAGAAGAAGTAGGGTGTGTCACAAATCGACACCTAATCAAACCCAGTTGTATACGTATATAAAAATAATAACATCGTCCCGACAAACCTAAGTTTTGCATCGCGACGGGTAATGATGCTGATGGGCCATCGCCCCCTAAGATCACCGCCCAAGGCTTTGTGCGTGCTGCGGCGGGAATGACATTGATGTTGCGTAGGAGACAAGGTGCATTTGGAAAACAAGACAGCGTGACGGGATCGAAGTCACAGACAACCGAAGTTTTCCTTGGTCATAGAGCACTGCAGTGTCAGGCAAGTCAGCTGTTCTTCTCGCTCCATACCCAGCTTGCCTTTCGAGGAACGAGAGGTGCGGTACCTGCTAGCGCTGAAGATACAAGAACTTAAATTACAAGACACTCTGGAGGTACCCGAAGTGCTCCACTCATAAGCCGCACAACCGCGCGCTTGGTACCTCCCTCAACTCCGCACTGCGTCGCTAGTTCCGTCACGGGGCAGCCAGCTTCCTCCTCCAACCTCCATCCCTTCCCTTCACTTCACCTTGCCTTAGCCCCTCGGTTTGCACCCTGTCTCAGCTTCAACCTTGACCTCCCGCTTGAAGGACTCTTCAAAAGGACCGACTGGTTCTCTTTCCCTCCCCCCCTCTCCATCTTCTGCACCTATCTTCCCATCGATTCTAGGCCGCCTGAACTCGATTGTCTCATCCAATATGGCGTCGCGGGCCGCCATCCCCTTTCTCGTGGCTATGATGCTATTGACAGGTGTTTGCAATACGCTGCTTACCAAATATCAGGTATGTAGTATCTTGTTCTATCAACGCGCATCTTGTTGGCGATTCCCGTCACAAGAACCTCTACGCTCGGTCCCCGCAGGCTGACAACTGTCGTCGACGTCCAGGACATGCAATGTGTCCGTAATTGCGATGCGGAAGACCCCACGAAACGGGCCTACTTCAACCAGCCGGTTCTCCAGACAGCGCAGATGTTTGTCGGCGAAATGGGCTGTTGGCTGGTCGTTGGCTTAATGACGCTGTTTCGCCGCTACGGCCCAGGGGCGTCTACCACGTCGGATGGCTATGAGGCCGTCAACACGACCGATACCGATGACGCCAACGCTCCTCTCGTTGACAGTCCTGCCAACATTCCAAAGCCGCAAGAGCAGGAGCCTGGGTCCATCCTGCGCGGCACCCGCATTCTCTTGCTGGCCCTCCCGGCCATCTGCGACATTCTCGGTACGACATTGATGAATATTGGCCTTTTGCTAGTTGTTGCTTCCATTTACCAAATGACTCGAGGTGCCTTGGTGCTCTTTGTTGGTGTATTCAGCGTTGTCTTTCTCAAGCGACGTCTATTCCTGTTCCAGTGGCTTTCGCTCGTTGGTGTCGTCGTTGGTGTCGCAATTGTTGGGTTGGCTGGGGCCATCTATCACGAGAACAAGAACAAGGTGGAGAACGCTGGCGCCGGCTCTGCAGAGTCCAATGCCCTGCTCACCGTCATTGGAGTTTTGCTTATTGCCGGAGCGCAGATCTTTACGGCTACTCAATTCGTCCTCGAGGAGTGGATACTGGAAAGGTCAGCCATCGAGCCCATCAGGGTC
>PJEX01000006.1:240796-262589 GCA_005350895.1 Colletotrichum tanaceti
CAGTATTGGGTACCCCCCCCCCCCCCTGCCTCCTTCACCTTACACACCTTTGGCGAGACCACTGCGTCGAAATATGCTGATATTGACATTCCTGTCTAGCGGGTTCAATTTTTTTGGCCTCTCCGTTACCCGAAGTGTCAGTGCTACCTCACGATCCACCATCGATACTTGCAGAACACTCTTCATCTGGGTGGTTTCTCTCGGGTTGCGCTGGGAAACTTTCAAGTGGCTGCAAGTGGTTGGATTCGCCCTTCTGGTCTACTTTACCTTCCTATTCAACGGAATCGTTCAGCCCCCTTTGAAGTTCATGGTTCCCGACGAAGAGGTGGAGGAGCTGTTGCCAGAGGAGCCTATTGAGCACCACTAGACTGTCATCACACTCAGTAGCAGTACGAAGGAAAGCCACGCGTTAGGATATGGAAGGCCCTAATCGAGCTTGCAAACTACGGAAAGCTCTCAATCACTCAGAAAATGGGGAAGAACCGGCATGACTAGTGCGCTGGATTGAGCTCCGAAGCAAATGTTCATCGTATCCTCATGGGGGAAGGATGTTGTGTTGGATCAACATGTATATGAAGTACCTTAAGCCTCAGCCCAAACACAATCTCTGTCCCTGGTGTGAAATGCTATTCTACTGACTTCCCATCGATTGGAACCCAGATTCAATTTTGCAAGGCTGGCGCTATCGATAAAAGTGGCTGGCGCATAGCGAGCTGATGAAACCGGGTCGCTCCTAGCTCTTGCTGGCGAACGGCAAGGCACATCGGCTGATAGGTAGAGCCGGGGGAATCCATCAAATAATTATTCCATCCAAACACCATTGAGCGCCGGCTTGTATGCCGGGCGTGGCATTGCTCTTCCGAGTGAGTGAAGAGTGGAGGAAAAGAACGAAAGAATGAGAAACCAAAGGAAAAGAAACGTAGAGGTCGTGAGACAAAATAAAACAGCCCCAATCCCAAAAGAAGCATCTACAGATTGTCGCCTTATCCTCTTCCTCTCAGACCAGAGCCCGTGACTCCCTTAGGTGACATTGCAGAGCAGTTCGGCCTCGAGGATAAACTTGCCCTCCTTATATTTCTCCGTGGCTTCGTAAGCCTTATCGTATTTCCAGCCAACCGTCTCCTTGCACTGCTTGCAAGTGATGTCCCGGACAATGTGGCGTCCTGTCGTCATGTTGCGCTCGCTAGGCTCGCCTGTCTCGATGTTCACAACACTGTTGAATAAATATGCTTTACCATGCTGTCCTCGGAAGTTCTAAGGAAAGGGAAATCAGTCTGTTAGCAGAAACACGAATAGCGCCAAATACAAGTGGTAGAGCATCACATGTGCCTTGGAAGGACGAGACGACAGTATGCGCAGAAACAGAAGATGCAGAACGCCGTTGAGGATATCAGGGAAGGGATGAGGAGAGACCTACGCGGCTGATGATATCCTCATGGTTTGCCAAATGTGCCTTGCAAGTCTTGCAACCGTAGACCTTGCTGCTATTGAGGTATGTATTGTATGCCAAGCCCATGATGCGGCGGCCTCCCCCTTAAGGAGGCACAGAGATAGCAGTGGGAGAGGACGACGGTTCTGGAGGACGATCAGAGAGGGTTGGTGGTTCGGATTATGGCCTTGTATCAAGACTATCTGGGGTTGGGGGCGGCAGCAGATAGGTAGCTTGCTTGTTCGTCTCGTCGTAGGACTCGGCGTCTATCGCGGAACTCGCCCTAAAGAAACGTCGAGGAGGGTAGATGAATAATATCGTTGGATGACCGAGCCCTTTGGGGTCGCTCTGGTGTCAGCGGGGGAAGTCGTGAGAGCGAGGGAAGAATATGCGGGGGGGTTCCGTTGCCAGTACGAGGATGGCAGTTGAAGTGGTGGAAGACGAGGTGGTTGAGGTAAGGTGGTGCAAGCTAGAACGATAGGTTGGCAAGGTGCCCCTGTTGGCAAATCGCCAGCCCTGTCCGCTTCGGATGTCAGCAACGACCTACACTGTGGACATAGGGGTGTCAAGCATTTGGCTAAACACTTTGGGGTTTGGGACAAGAGCTTCTGTGGGGTTGGGTATTACCAGAGTACAAAGGTGAGTTTGGGGTGTTCGCTGCTCAGCCGTGATGTGAAGCCTTGCTTAGCACGCCTAGGTAGGGAGGCAGGGGAGGTAAGCAGAAAGGAAACCAGAGTTCAAAAGGCATGATCCGGATGCGGTACCGTACCATGAGGCCAGGGTCTGATAAGGATAAGGCAGTGTCTCTGTACAATCCTGCGGGGACAAGCAGCATGGTGGTGACCTTCAGTATTGCGTGAGTGACGTATCCGAGCAGTCTACCCCGCACATTCTTTTAAATACATATTCGCATGTCTACACAGTGCTACGGTTTAAGGTGATCTCCTATATTTACATTGAACAAAAGCGGACGCGTCCCATGGCCAACCTCCGCAGGCCTGGGATTTCCTTGACTTGTCGAGAATCAGTCGGCTCGGCATCGTCCGGTGTGTGCGCAGTGCATGGTCATTGTCATGGCGGCCTCGTTGATTGTAGTTGAACCACAACCCCCCGCACCTTCCTCTCCCTCTCTTCTACCACGAAAAGGCTTCCTCGTTAAAGTCAATCGCAGAATCATGCTGGCGGTCACGGACAGCGCGGCGCACCTCGTCACTGAGAGCACCAGGGCCGCATACACTGATTCCCATGGTGCCGACCTGCGACTCCTGCTCGGCCCTGATAAGCGTCTCGATGTTGGGCCGACCAGGAAACATCTGGACAGTGGACGAGGGGCTGTGGATCTCCTTAGTGGAGCGCGGCCTACTGACAAAGAGCATGATGCGAAGGACATCCCTACGCTTCTCCATGGCCAGAATCTCCGTCATCCAGGGGCGGATCCATTCGAGATGCTCGGGGCTTTGAATTGTCCACACAAGAATTACCCTCCTGGCGGCAACTGTTCCGTTGGCATAGCCAGCAACAAGATCACGCACATGAGGAACCTGGTGAGTGATGCCAACGCCACCAGCGAAAAGCATGACGGTGCCGTAGGAGCGCATGGTGTGCAGACCACCGTAGGGACCCTCTACCATGCATGTTGTCGTCATTTTGCCCTCGGGGCAGGCAGCCGCCTTGCGATACAGAGTATCAGTCATGCCAGTTCGGGCACGAATGACGAAGGACATGGTAGTTTTGCGCATGGCGAGGATGTCCTGACGATTGAGGGAAGGCCTCTCGGCCATGGGGTCCTCGGCCTCCTCACTCCACGCGACGGAGAAGGGGTGAGACTGCAACAGGCTGATGGATGGCATGTACATATAAGCGTGCTGGCCAGGTCCGAAGGTCCAGGGTCGAGCCATCGTCACTGTGACACGGCAGGCATTTCCAGGAAGTGCCTCAACTAGGGCTTTGCTGCCTCCGTGTCCGACATTGCCGTAGAAGACGCGAGCGGCGCGCCAAACTCGATCGCCGGCCCAGAAAATGACCACAGGCCACATGTACTTAAGCTGAGGCAAGGCCTTCATCTGCAAGTGATACCAGGTGCCGACGACGGCCGTAATGGCCAGCAAGATGTGGAGAAGCTTAAACGTCTCGTAGAATGCGTGTCTGATGGGACTCGAAGCCTGGATGCCGATTGCGACAAAGGCACAAGTAGCCTAATATGCGTTAGATCAAACTGGATTATCACATGTTCTGCGGCACGAGGAACTTACTACGAAGCCAAAGAGCAAGAAGGGGATCGTAGTGGCAGACTTGATGGCAGTTTCCCAGCTTGACTTGTTCGCAGTGTTTGCCATCCAAGCCAGGGTGTGAGCGAGCGCCTCGAGGATAACAATCCGACCGAACCAACGGTGAAGCAAGTTAAAGGTATCGAATGAGATGCCAAGCATTTGGACCAGAGGGTTGTTGCGCCCGCCCATCAAGAATAGGGGAATCTGTACTTCGTCAGTATTGAACCCAAACGTCGATCGGACTTGTTCTTGGCAAGTGCCTTAAACAGTCCGCTGGCTTGGCCATAAAGGCTAAAGAATAACGAACCATGTTAACAACGGCCAAGGTACCAGTTCGGTTCCGAAGCTGCGAAGCTGCAGCGGCGAAGGAGCCGGCGAACGGGATGTTGATGACGCAGAAGGCGATATTGGTGGCTAAGTAGCCGGCGAGGAACATCAACTGAAGACGACTGGGCAGAGTGCCGACATTGATGGCGGAGCTGAGCTGAATTTCGCGGTTGTGACGCTTGCTGAAGACCGGAGCATACAGAACGTTCTTCTTCATCCAGGACACCTTGGAATCGGACTGGGCAAAGTATCGCTGATTGTCGTTGTTGAGGCAGGCGACGGTTCGAACGTACTTGACGATAACGGTCCAGACCCTCCAGATAATGACTGCAGCCGAGACACTTGCGCATATGTAGAACAGATAGTTGGAGAGAGCCTTGTTCTCCAAGGCAGCATCGATGGCCGCTTGCTGCGCTTCGGGGGACTTCGTTTCACCTCCTCCAGCCATGGTGACGGACTTTTCGATGAAGCCTCGTACTGCGATCGGAGAGTAAGCAGGTGTATTCGTCGAGGTGTCGTTATAGTTGGATGTCCGATTCGTTGCCCAGGAAGAGTCAAGTTCAACCTTGGTGGAAGGAGAGCGTAGCACGTCTGCGCTTTGTCGAGTAGTGGTCTTTGAGTAGTGTGACTCGGTGGCGAATGTCCCAGTCCGGTGAGACAATGCGTCGTTGTATGAAACGTGTGGAAATCTCTCGAAACCGGCACGATGGTTACTTCCAGAGACAGCCAGGCCGTTGAAAGGAGAGGACCGACTGGTGCAGTCAATGCGAAGAATGAGAATGAAAGTGGAGAAAAAACAAAAACGGGTGTGTTGATTGTAGCTTTGAGATGTCACATAAGCATACACCTTGGGTGAGAAGAGGGCTGAGTGAAGGGAAGGACAAGAAGAGAAGTGAGGTGACCGTCGACGGAGCAGAAGAGGAATAAGAGAGAAAGGAACTGAGACGAGTAAATGAGCGAGAGAGTTTGGTGATGTAAGTACACGCAGTGTTTTTCCAAGGACGGGTACAGTAGTGAGTGGCCTGCATAAGGCAAAAGAGAAACATGATCGACCCCAGGCAATGTTAGTGCGCTCTTGGATCCTCTTCTTGTGTACTGTGTAGACTGACCTGAGAGGGTCAGAGTCATCCCAGAAGGGGGGAGGGGTGAAAGTGGGTAGAGCGGTACAGAGGAGCCTTTCAAAAGTTCGTGCGGAGAATGCCAAGGCCAACCCATGGCATAGACAGGGGAAATTGTAGGGGGGTTGCAGGGGCCTCTTCTAACGCTGCTTTTAGCTAGCATTATAAGAATTAAAAGGCGTTAATTAGGTGCTGTATTTTAAGGCTATTTAGGGCTCTATAGGGCCTATAGGAGCCTTAGAGTAGTATTTTCTAGTATATTAACCCTCCTTATACTTATTACCTCTATCTAAGGTAATAATAGCTTTAATATAGGCTAAGATTTATTCTATCTAAGCCTATATTTATTCCTATAGTAATACTACTTAGTAGTCTTATACTTAGTAGTCTTACTATACCTTAACTACTACTACCCTACTTATAAGTACCCCTTTTTATATTATAAATTACTTTATCTATAGCTAGTAGGGTTTAATAGGATTAAGATTAAGGCTATTCCTATACTAAAGAAGCTTTTTTATTAAATAAGCTAAATATATATAATAGATAAAATAGTAATTATATAATAAAGCTTTATCCTTTTAGATAATAGTACTAGGTAAGTACTCCTAAGTAATAAATAGGAATAGCTTTAGTAAGAGAATCTCTTTTTAATACCTATATTAGTTAATTCCTCTTTTACCCCTATAGGTTAACTTTCCTATAGTAGTATTCTAACTTTAAGTAGGTTTATAGCCTAAAGTTAGTTAAAGGTAAAGCTAGGCTATCCTATTCTCTATCTCTTATTTAAGATACTTTACTAGCTCTAGCTTAGTATTAATAGCTTTAACTTCCTTATTAGTAGCTCTCTTCTCTATAGCTATCTTAGGTAACTAATAGTAAAAGAGGTTTTTCTTATTATATATAAAAAAGCCTTAGAATATAAACTCTAAAGATAATATTAAACTAAATAACCTTCTTCTAATTATCTAAAGTCTAGTAGTAATAGGCTAGATACTAAAAAAGCCTCTATTACTTTATCTAAGCTATAAGGCTAGGCTTCTTTATAAGTTTAGTTTTCTAAAAACTAATATAGTAAAAGATTTAAAAGATAGTAGTAGTAGAGATATCTAGGCTTTCTTTTTATTAGATTTTACTAGTAATATTAGTATAGGTTTTTTTATAGCTATGTTAGTCTTAGTAAACTTTAGAGAGGATAATACTAACTATAGGCTCTATTACCTTCTTTAGTTAGCCTAATTAGAGAGTATCTTTAATATACTTAGGTTATATAGAGAGGGTAAGTACTATTAGATTAAAGCCTTACTTCTTAACTTAGAGGAGGATATCTTTAACTATATACCTTAAAACACTAAGTACCTCTATAACTTTATTAGCTAACTTACTACTAATATAGCTATAAAGGGTTAGAACTACTACCCTTATTACTAAGCTAATATAAAGCGCTATAATAGGTTAATTAAGGCTATAAAAAGATTAAAATTTATAATTGAAAGAGAAAGTAGTATTTGTATTATAATAAAGCTAGTAGGGGCCCTTATAAAAAAGAAATAATAATTCTAGGCTAAGTAGTTTAATTAGCTTAGTTAGTAATAAGTGGGGCAGTAGGGGGCTAGCAGCCTTAGCACTTTCTGCACGAACTTTTGAAAGGCTCCTCTGTACATACAACCCAATTTAACAAGATCTAAAACGCCATTTCCCACCATCCAGGAGGGAGACTGGTCTCCACCAATGTGGAGATCCCTAGATACATACCCGGGTACACAGTTAGGTAGACAGGAACGACAGAGAAGGATGTGTCTCTCTGTCAATCCCCTCACTACCTAGGCCAATTACCGACTGCAGTCACGGTATGGATAGAGCAGGTATGCTTGATTGATGAGGAAAAGTTGGATAAAAAAATACCCTTTCATAAATTCGTTTGCTCTGGAACTTAAGCAGGGAAGCCTTCAATCAGGGGAAAATGTAATGTGTGTCTTTGATTTCAGGTCATGCAGGGCGAAGACGTTTGACCTGCCTGCCTGCGAGGCTAGAGCCCCGGCGTATGATGACAAACAAACAAATAAACAGGGTTGACCTGATCTACCTTAGACACGGCACCCGCACGGCAGTTGATGAAGGCGTTGGGCAGAGCGAGAGCGTAGAGCAACTGACGTGAACAGTAATTACCAACCAACATCAGTATCCCATGAGCCAGCAGCCAGCAGCCAGCAGCCAGCAGCCAGCAGCCAGCAGCCAGCAGCGCCCCTAGCGCGCCTCTGACCCTCCTCCCCTTTGGCGGCCGAGATACGGATAGAAGGATGGCAAATTGACGAGGGAGAAGGGGTTAGAGGGATTGAGAAGACGGGACGGCATCCATTCCCTCGATTGGATGACAGTTGGAACAGGGGAGGCTGGTGCGGCTTGGAGACAGACAGCAGGGTTCAAGGTCCCACGCGGGGGCATTGGATGCCCTCGATGCTACCCACAGCACGTAGTCAGTACATGTTCGTACCCCTGTGCTTGTCGTTTCATCGAGTTTTCATCGACATCCAAGACAGGCTCAGCAATATATCTGGGTCAGGCGTTTTCTTCTTCTTCTTGTCCTTGTTATCTTTTTGAAGTCCCATTCGTGGGTATGGGTACCTCCCACTTCGGGCTACGCGGGCTAATCCGTGCTGGTACTCCTTTTTGTGATATCATCCTTCCCCCAAGGTAACTATCTACCTAGGCAGGCTGTTCATTGGCAGCTGATGCCGGCTAATGCCAGCGGTTGATTGGCTGCGAGACGGAGCCGTGCCTTGCAGTTGCGCCATCCAGGGCAACCAGGGGTAAACCAAGTGGCCGACTCAGCGTCTCACGCAGCTAAGTCGCTGCGGTGGTGCAAGATAACTTGTCGCATGGATAGCGCCTGTTCCCGGCTGCCCGGATATAGACACAAAAACAGGACCTGAAAGCTGAAAGGGTGCCGCTGTGTCTTTCGATGCCGCTTGTCAGATGTATTGATTCATACATTTGCGCATTGGGAGCTTCCACCGTGAGGGTTCTGTTCAACGGCGGGGGAGTGAAGCTCCACTTCTCCGGAACTCTGAAACAAGCCGCGTCCGCACGCGCGGCTGCAGTGACAGTATCACTGGGCGAGATCGACCCCCCTGATATCAGGAAGAGCCGGTGGGGCCAACTACGGGAAACTACTGCCGTAGTCAAACGGCTACTGCATGCACAGCTGCGTCGCGCGGCACGTAATGAAAATGATCGGCTTGCTCCCGTCGGCAACGAGCGAAATACAACAAGCGTCCGAGCCGGAGGGAGAGGAAAGGAGTGCAACGAACAAGGCCGTAGAGTATGTCGTAAGTTACCGCCTTTCGCCGCTGGAATATATGCACTTCTTTCTCTGTACTCAATACTACCACGATTTCACCATTTACCAGTCATCTACCTAAGACATGCCACTGATGTTCTGGCAGCAGCTCCGTGCAGCCGAGAGCCAGCGCTGATTTGGCCATGTCACTCACTGTAAGGTACCTTACCTAGGTAGAGACGGCAGCAGCTGAGCGCTAGCAGTAGGGGGCCGCATGACAAGGCCAAAGCCAAGGCACGCCAATGGGAAAACGAATGACCAAACACTGCCCAGCAAAGCACGGTCCACATCCCACGAGGTAAGGTACCGTGGGTACCTGTTGTTGGTAGGCACGCTGGATGCTCTCCCTAGGTAGGTAATCTCCTTTGATGGGGTCCGAGACTTGCCCTCCCACACCTCCTTTATCGACGTCCTATTTTTTCGTCCGACCTTCTGACACCGATCCAGGCGCCAGACCGCTGCACAGCATTTCGCCGCCCACTTTACGCCCTTCTGGAGCTCGACCTTCTCTCGGCTGCACTTGACCACCTGCGACTCGCCGTGTCGGGATTGTGATCAGTGATACGGATACCGTGCGATACGACGGGAGAGTGGGGGTTGGTAGATGGAAGCTAAATAAAACCACCTGGTCTGTTGAAGCACGGTCAAATGGCGGTGCCATGTTCTGGTGATGCAGAATTGCAGATGGCATGGCGGGGCAGGGAGTCGACTCCTCGATTGACACATATCCCAGCATATCTGCACCTCGGAATACGACCGTATCCGTCGAAAGTTTTCGGTTTCGTGGGAGAAGATATTAATTAAGCATTCGCGCAACCGTGCCTACGACCGCAAGCTTTTTGGAGTTCCTACTTGGTCAATCCTCTATCCGCCCTCTCTGCCACCTGCCGACGGCGCAAAGTGCATGCAGCAGTGAGTATCCTTGTTGCTTTTAGTCTCTTATTACCATTGTTTATTCATGTATCATCTCAACAGAATGGTCTAGCAGGTCTATAACGACGCTATTAAAGGCCTCCAGCAGCATATGGTAGTTAGTCGTTCGTGCATTATCTTTCCTTTTTTCTTCATCTCGCTCCCTCCGCCCCCGGTCCGGTATCCCGTCGGAATCTGACCAGAGATAGGTAGTCCTCGCTCCTCTTTCAGGGTGGTTGCAAAACAAGTCACGCAGACACGAGGCGCCATAAATTTTCATCTTTTTGGATGGCAGCGTTTCGAACTGAGAGGCAAATGCAGGGTCAAGTAACTTGGGACAAGTCGTGTCGAGATCACTCCCATGTGTCTTGACCCTCGCCCGCGCGGGCCTTGACTCGGACGATGCCAGTCGAACAAGGACAGACGGTCGTTCGTTCTTCCACCATACTGAGAAACCCCAGAATCCTAAGGCGCCTTTAATTACGGAACCATTATTTCGTGCTTTGAGCGTGGCCTGGGCGAAGACGGTTGACGGTCACATTGATGACATGCTAAACGAACATTTCCTTCCGCCATTCAGAAAGGACGACCTGCGGCGCTGGAGAGTGGACATGCTCGCGAACCCTCCCTCTACAGATCTGTTCTGTTTCCCATTTTCATATTCACATGCGGATATGTCGTTGGTCCATGCCAGCCATCTGTGGCGATCCACTCCTCCATCTCGCAGTCCCAACCGTGCTCGCCGTCAAGGGTTTATTGGGGTTTTCAACAAAACCGCGAGTTACATGCGACCCAGCGTGTGCGTAATTCACTGTTGTATAATCTACTTGAGCGATAGCTCAGCCAAGCCCATCCTTTCAACACCAGATGTTGATCTTCACGATCCGTTCCTCGACATTGGCTAGGTACTCGTATCTCTGCTTGATGGGCCTTGGTAGGCGGCGTCTCTCGTCTTCGGTCTCTGGAATCTTCAGCTCTACACCAGCGATGGTGATCGACGATCATTCTTCAGCCAGGAGCCTTTGCCTTTTTCAGATCCCAACCGTTTCTTGCCCTTCTTGCCTGAGAACTAGCTGTTGGGCACGTCTAACAGTCCCATCAGCATACGCTCCAAATACAGTGTCGCAGACTTTTTGGCGTGGAATATACCTGTCGGTGTCCCGTCATGCACGGCCATGCCCTTTGTCATTGGACGTTAGAGCCCCAACCTGACTGATCCGTTCGCTCGACCGGACTTTTCGTACGTTCTGAGTGCCAGAACTGGTATCAAGACACTGCCAAAAACACAGTCAACCCAGCCTCGGGCCGAACGCGGGTGGAAGATGGCCTCGTCACCCGCAAATATCGGCAAAAGATTGAAAAGATAGCTCTCAAAGGAAAGTGACTATCACGTGACAGGAGTCGGACATCGTCTAGCATCCAGCCAAGTCGAGACGGTCCATTTGACACGCCGGACAGATTCCGGCAAACTGATTATTGGGTAGATGATGACTCGATGTCGACTTTCTGCATTCGGCTCCTACCGGCGTCTTGTAACGCGACCCGTTCATTCGCCGATGTGTCATGACTGCCATTCCATTATTTTGGAAAAGACTTGTCGCCGTGAACAGGAAATGCATCAAGTCTACTTCGTCTGAGCAATCACCCCCCTAACCACCGCCTGTCTGGCCGCCAAGCTCAACAATCCAACAAGACAAGGATGTGGCCAGAGTCGTTCCCGCCCGTTGGCTGATGTAGGCCAAGAAAACATACTGTCCATTCACTCCTAGGCTTCAAACGCAATCAATGTCTTACCCCGCCATGCGGATATAGGTGCGGGATAAGCAAAGCCAAAGTCAGACGATGGGACTGGTGTGAAGAACAGAGAAACTAACATATCCGTAGTGAGATCCACATCTGTATCAACCCTTCGACATGTTCCCAGTTCCCAGTTCCCAGTCGCCGCTCCACTGGCCGACAAGGAGCTGAAACACGCAAATTGATAGGCGTTGTAAGCACTGCTCGACTCACGACAGCTCGTTGGAATACTCGCCAGACCGAAATGAACCATTCATCTACCTGCTGCGAGCCCGACTATAATCCCAGCTCGTCTTCGTCGCCATGGCCAGTCAGGGTGCTTCTACTATTCGTACAAAGCTCGTCCAGAGCCTCGCGGGGGCCTGTCTCAACGCTTCGGGCAATCCGCCGGCACTGTTTCCGTTGTCCGATTCCAATGGTCTGTCTTCCCAATCGGGACTTGCCCATAACCCATGGCCGGTTCTCCTGGCATATGCTAAGCTCGTCGATGCCATCCATGGCTGCACGCGCGTCTCCGGAGCTACCATGATACTCTTTTTGAGGTCTCTGCTTTCTCCATGCTAGTCGTTGGTCCACTTGATTGTCATCCGAATCGCCTGCTGTCGGTGCTACCGCCACCAAAGGTCCGCCTTTGTCGGTAGCTGCCGTTGTCGTTTCCAGTCCGAATTGGTTTAGCTGGGCGTTCGTGTCGCCTTGGCGATGCCTAGCACTACGGCGAGGCGCCACAACCTCCTCCCGTGCGATCATGTTTCGTTGTCTTGCTGCCGGACTGACCGCAATCCATTCGCTGATGCCTTCTTCCCATTGGAAACCCGCGAAAAAGGTATTGCCCGAGCCTTCGCATGCCATGACAGCACGATCTTTTCCAGCCAGGGCTCCTGTCGATGCCTCGGCGAAAACAAGGTCTCGCAAATCGTCGGTCTTCTGGGCAAGGAAGAAGGCACCGTCAGCTCGCAACGTTACAAAGCAAGTAACTCCAAGTTGGTCCACGAGCTTGCAAATTTCGGCGAAGTACTGGTTTGACTGTTGAGCCGTTGCTCTGCCGCAGCAGTGAGCAATCGAGCAAGCGAGAGCAACGGTGACGTCGAGGAGCTGGCGGGTGTTCCCGCCTGTGCAAGAAGTTCTTCTCTGGCCAAGATCATCCCCGAAGTTTTCGACAGCGATCTTGAGCTGCGTCGCGCTTTCGTGAGCTGGACCAGCGAGTACCGACAAAAATATTGCCAGCAAAAGAGGATAAGCAGCCTCGCTCCTAGCGCGCTGGCCTCTGACCACTCCCAGCGCCAGGTAGAATATGTGCAGCACTGCTTTCTGCGTTCGGGTCCGGCGTCCGGTTTCTCTGGTGTTTGTGGTGTTCCCAAAATCCTGCGAAATCATAGCCATGGCTGACAGAGCACCGAGGACGCTCATCAACGTCAACTTCGCGGCGTTGTGTCTCGTGGTGCTGGTTTCTGACATGCGGCCCTTTCGTTTTGGAAATGCGTCAAAACACAGAGTTGCAAGTCCCGCAGACGCAAACCGAGTCGCAGACGAATGTGCTTTCTGCTCGAGTATCGCAGAAGCCGTCGTGGACCACAAGTAGCCAAAAGCTTTCGTCGAGACTGTGTCGCTGGGAAGCTGACCGCTGAGCAGCAATGAAGCAAAGGTATCCAGCAAGTGAGATTCGACGATCAGCTTGTCCGCAAAGCTCGGCAGGGCGGCTAGTAAACGGCCTCCAATCTCGCCATTGGGCAGCGGTTTTGCACCCTCTGACGGCCTGTGACAAGAGCAAAAAAACAAAGCCATAGTAAGTTCGGCTGTCTCGCCTGGGCAGTCCATAGCCCTGCAATGTTCGATGATGAGGTGGATAAAGTTGATGTCGAGGAGGCCTTCCGTGATAATCTCTTTCAATACGTAAATGACGTGTGCCCTGAGAACTATGTGAAGATGACTCCAGCCGTTGCCAGCACCGCCCAGGGTCTCCAATTCGTCGTACACTCGAAGTGAGTAGCTCATCTTTTTGATCGAGGATACCGGTCCGTGATTCGCTGCTTTGGAAACTTCCCAAGCCTCAATCTCTGCCGCACACCGGGGAACTTTCTGTAGACACATTGCCAGGAGGGACTTCTTGCCGACTGTGTTGTGCTTTGGTGTGGTTGAGCGCAACAAAACATACAGATCGTGAATGATGCCCTCATATAGCTGGTATCTAGATGGTCGGTAAGAATGCCTCAAGCGTCCCAGTTCATTCAGCGACGATTCCAGAGGACCGCGTTTGCCTACTCTCGAGACCATGCAAAAGTCTGCTGTTTTCTCGCAGAGTGTCAGATTGGACGGTATTGCCGCCATTGTATCATGTCTGACCTTGCGCAAGATTGGAGTTGACACATTGGGCACGCCCGGTGTCGAAATACTAGACATTTGGGTGAGGCTCTGGGTGCGAAGAGGGTCTTTTGACTTTGGACGTGATTCGTCTGTGGACGTGCCAGTGGGCGTTTTCTTGGAATACGTTCGCCGAGGGCGCTTTCGCTGACACTCGGAGTCGTCTTTGTCGTCTTGTATCTTTGTTCTCTTAGTTGGCCGATGATGAAGCGCCAGGTCAAGGCCATCATTCTCAGACGCATCCTGTACCGGACCGGCCTTCTCAGCCAGGGCGAGTTTTCGCAGAGCAGTAACCCGTGACTGGAGAGGGCGCAAAAGTCGACGGCACCTCGAAGAAGTCCAGAATGAACTGGACTGACCGGATTGGCGAAACTCGTCTGCTTCTCGACGGACTGGAAAGCCCTGACTCATCTGATCGGTTCCTTCTGCCATACCAGTCATGTGTTTTCCTGGCCAAAACCCAAGCCCAGTAGGACAACAACGGAACAACAACAACAGTCAACAGATGCAGTAATTTGGGCTAGATCATGAACCCAAGATGTCGCATGTTCTCAAAGCAGTCCACCATTCCAAAAAGCTGGCTAGGCCAGTGCTGCTGACTGTGGTTGAAGTGGACGAAAGCTCGTGTTTGTGTTTCACGACAGTGCTAGCCTAGGTATCGATTGTGGCACAATGCTGGTAGCCAGTGCTGGTAGTCAGTGCTGGTAGAATGATGAGCAAGAATGATGAGCAATAATGATGAGAAAGTAAGAGGAAACCGTAGTGCTGGGCGTGGGAGAGGTAGTGTGAAGTTGATGAGTTTGCAGTGAAGCTGAAATGCCATGCGATGTTCATCACACTAGATGTTTACTTGTTCCCCAATCGGGCATGGTGTTTTGGCTGTTGAATACCTACGATCTCGGGCTAAAACTAACCAATCAAAGGATGGGGGCCCGCGGGGGCAGGGGGGGGTAACCCAGCCGCGAGGTCGCCCTTTTGTATCTGGGCGTTAGTAAACCTGAAAGGTAGGTAGGTACCACCTGCCCTCGTTACTACCGCCTACCTACCTACCTACCCAAGTACCTAGTGGAATACTGGGGGACTTGACATATGACTGACAGTGTGCGAGAGCTCTCTCCAACACGCGTAGAGTGGACCCGAAAAACCCGAGAGCTCCAGCTTGCCGGGCCGGTGCATTGCCGTCAATTGAGGATGACAACGCGACTTTTTCCTGCCCGTGAATTTTTTTTCTGTTACTCCCCAAGGGCAGCCTACATACTCTACCCTCTCTTCACCTTCACCCCTCCTCCCCCGATCCGCAACTGGCCGTCGAGTTGAAAGCCACTTTTTTCTATACGTCACTTGGGGAGTTGTGCATCTATCTTCTTGTTAGATCACTCCTTGAACTTCTACTCCTTGTTAATTGCGTACCTTTATTGGTTTGTGCGATTATTGAATTCCACTCAACCCTCTGCGCTCTTGATCTATACCTACCTTTCCCCATTCCCGGTCCTGGTTCAGTTCAGACGCCGTTATACAGACATTTGGTTCCCTGGTTCTAGTGTAACACTTCAGTACCAATGTCCCAATCCGACCAACCCAACGGCAAAGGTACCGCCTCCGGCGGGCACGAGCAGCCCACGCCCAACACCCCCGATATCGTAGCTCCACGATGCTAAACATGACAAACCGCAGACCATGCCACAAAGGAGCCTACGCCTCCTGCCGAGGCCCCTATCGAGTCCCAGGCCGAGGGCAACGAGGCTGACCAGGGCCTGGAAGGTAACTAAGACTCATTGTGCGTTCATCCAGAAAACTGACACGATATGTAGCCTTGATTACTCTTACTATCAAGCTTCCCCATGAGCCCGGTCAAATGCAGATCACGGTTAGCTGCGTCGAAGCCACCTCTGAGTACGCCTGCTGACTGGCATAACACAGGTTTCGCCCCAAGAACAGGTCCACGAAGTTCGACAGTCCATCATCGATCTTCCCGTGGCCTTCCAATACACTTGCTTCCACCTGGAGCACCATGGCGAGCGCATCAACGACTTCCTTCCCATTGCCGAAATTGAGGGTCTGACCGAGGACCCCGAGGTCAAACTGGTTGAAGATCCCTACACCGAGAAGGAGGCGCGCATACATCTGGTCAGGACCAGGGAGTTGATCGGCGCCGCCGGAGACCGAACCGACGCAGTTCAGGGCATACTGCCTGGTCTGTCCCTCCTCGACACTGTTGTGCCGCCGTTGGAAGAGCAGGCCAATGGAGAGCAGCCTCAGGCTGCCAGAGAAGCTAAGGAAGACTACACTTTCGATGCTCCTGTCCCCGTCTCGACCCTGTTGCCTCCCGGCGAAGAGGAAGAGGCTCCGAAGACGATCAAGTCCATTTCCCTCTCCGCCTGGAACCCGCCGCCTGTTCACCTCAAGCAAAGAGGGCACCTGTTGTACCTCGTGGTTACAACCAACGAGGGCGAGCAGCACCAGATCACGGCCCATGTTGGAGGTTTCTTTGTCAACAAGTCGTCCAATGCCAAATTTGATCCTTTCCCTCGGCCGGCTCCCAAGGGGGCCTCGGCGCACTCTCTGCTTGGCCTTCTTGAGCAGGTTTCGCTCTCCTTCTCGGCTTCCTTCGTCAAGCTGCAGGACTACAATAACCGCAAGGATCCTCTGGCAACCTTCCAAATTACGAACGCGATACCTGCCGCACCATGGATTGTGCCATCCTCATCCTCCCCCCTATGTGCTCACAGCCCCGACTCGACACGGTCTCAGGAGACGTATCTCATTGCCGGGGCTGATAACACCGACACTCTGCGAGACTGGAATGAGGAGTTTCAGTCTGCGAGAGAGCTTCCCAAGGACACGGTCCAGGACCGTGTCTTTCGTGAACGCCTCATGTCTAAGCTTTTCGCCGACTACAACGATGCGGCCACTCGAGGTGCCGTGCTTGTTGCTCGTGGCGAGATTCCTCCATTGAACCCAACAGAGTGCAAGGATGCCCAGATCTTTGTGTACAACAACGTTTTCTTCTCCTTTGGCGCTGACGGCGTTGGTACCTTCACATCTGAGGGAGGCGACGAGGCCGCTCGCGTTGCCACCGGTAAGGACGTCGCCGGCGTCAGGTTGGTCAACCAGCTTGATATCGATGGCCTTTTCACTCCCGCCACTGTTGTGGTCGACTACCTCGGCAAACGCATTGTTGGACAGAGCATTGTTCCGGGCATCTTCAAGCAGAGGGAGCCCGGCGAAAACCAGATCGATTACGGTGCCGTCGACGGAAAGGAGGTTGTGGCCTCGGATGAGCGATTTGCTTCTGTTTTTGCGAAGCTGTCGCAGGCCCTCAAGGTCAAGAAGCATGCCGTCTGGGACAAGGATGGCAAGCGCGTTGACCTGGAGGCTAGCGTAGAGACCAAAGGTCTGTTGGGAACCGACGCCAGGAAATACGTCCTCGATCTATACCGCGTGACGCCTCTGGACATCGATTGGCTAGAGGAGGAAGGCGAGGCTGAATATCCCCACCGCATGGCTGTTCTCCGTCCTGAGCTGATTGACTCATACGGAAGGAAGAAAATGAAGGCTTGGGTTGACGAAGAGCTGGCTCGCCGGGGCCAAACTGCCAAGGACGCGGCCAAGGATGTGGCCAAGGATAAGACACTGGCTGAGCCCAAGAAACCGAAGCAGGTTGCGGCCAAAGACGAGGAGAGTGACGGTAGTGATGACAGCGACGACAGCGAAGCGAGTGAGAGCGAGAGCGAAAGTGAGAGCGAGGATGGGCTAGAGCCCAACAAGAAGGCCGTCAAGACCGAAACCTCCGAAGAACCGAAGGAGGTTGAGGCATCGAAAGAGTCGAAGGACTCCAAGGATCACATCGACCTTTCCAAGTTTTCGTTTTCTCTCAACCCCGATGTCTTCAGTGGACAGACTCCTCAGACCGACTCTGAGAAGGCCGAGATGGAGCAAGACGAGAAAGATGTCCGCCTCGCAACCAAGTACCTTCGTGAGCAGGTCATTCCTGACCTCATTCGCGAGCTCACAGACTGCGACATCAGCTTCCCCATGGATGGCCAATCTCTCGGCCGCCTTCTGCACAAGAGAGGTATTAACATCAGATACACGGGCAAGGTAGCGGCGCTTGCTGAGGATTCTCGCCTGCAGTGCTTGAAGGACATTTGTGTCCAAGACATGGTTGCCCGATCATTCAAGCACGTTGCTGCGAACTACCTGCGTCACTTGCCGGCGCCTTTTAGTTCGTCGTGCATCTCTCATTTGCTCAATTGCCTCTTGGGCTACAATCTGAACCCTAAGCCATCCGCGGAGATCAACCTCGACCTGAAGTCCCTATACTCCGACGCGGACTTGTCATTCCAGCAGGTGACTCCGGAGTCTATTCGAGCCAGTATCACAGAGGAGGCTCTCAAGCGATTCAGGTACAGGCTTGACTCAGATTGGTACACCAAGGTCAAGCCCTTGCAACTGCTGCGCGAGATTTCATTGAAGCTCGGTTACCAGCTGCAGGCCAAGGAGTACAACTTCACCGACAAGCCGGTTGCGCAGGCGGCCCCTCCCGCCGCTCCTGCCATCAATGGCACATCCCCCGCCAATGGACAGGTCAATGGAGAAGGCGGCAAGAAGAAAAAGAACAGGAAAGCCGCGGCCAAGGACGCAATCCCAGTGTCCTCAGGCCCATCGCCTCCGGCAACCACCTTCACTTCGGACGACATTGTCAATGTCGTGCCTATTGTGAAGCACTCCTGCCCTCGCAGCGCTCTCGCGGAGGAGGCATTGGAGGCAGGTCGTATTTCCATAATGCAAAACCAGCGCAAGCTCGGCCAGGAGCTTCTCCTTGAGTCGCTTTCTCTGCACGAGCAGATTTACGGAATCCTCCACCCCGAGGTCGCGCGTGTGTATAATACTCTTTCGATGCTGTACTACCAGCTGGACGAGAAGGAAGCCGCCGTGGAGCTGGCCAGAAAGGCCATCGTCGTGTCCGAGAGGACTGTTGGTGTCGATTCTGCCGAAACCCTGCTCAACTATCTTAACCTGAGCTTGTTCCTTCACCAGGCTGGCGATAGCACTGGTGCACTGACCTTCGCCAAGCATGCGTTGAAGCTATGGAAGATCATCTACGGCGCAGACCACCCTGACTCCATTACCACCATCAACAACGGTGCTGTGATGCTTCAGCATCTCAAGGCCTACCACGAGTCCCGTCTGTGGTTCGAGGAATCCCTTCGCATCTGCGAGACAGTCTTCGGTAAAAACTCTATCAACGCCGCCACCCTCCTTTTCCAGCTCGCGCAGGCCCTGGCTCTGGACCAGGACTCCAAGGGTGCTGTCAATCGTATGCGCGAGTCGTACAACATCTTCCTCAGCGACCTCGGACCTGAGGACAAGAATACCAAGGAGGCTGAGAGCTGGTTGGAGCAGCTGACACAGAACGCCGTGTCGATTGCCAAGCACGCTAAGGATGCGCAGGCGAGGCGTCTGCGCGCCGGCATCCACTTCACGCCCAAGGGTGCGCCATACCAGGCCTCTTCCACCGCCCCAAGTGTGTCGAGTGGGCCGGCCAACGTCGGCTCACAGCTGGGCGGCTCGTCGCAGATGGACTCGCGCAGCATTGACGAGCTGATCAAGTTCATTGAAGGCACCGACCAACAAAACAAGACTCCCAAAGGCAGGGTGAGCAGGGGCAACCCCAAGAGAAGGGGCAAATCTTCCAAGTAGGGTCAAATTAGGAGAGGAGCATATGATATGACGACGTGCCAAAGCTTCTATCCAACAGCCGCTTGGGATCACTGGCAGTTGCAAGTTACCTCGAGCATGTGTGATCGGTACCGGACATGACGGCGCCGGAGCATGTGTATTTTATAGATAGTTGGATTGGCAGGGAAAAAAAAAAAGGTGGTGGGTTTGGTGCATCTGTGGATACTGAGTACATACAGAGTAAGGCATGTGGAAGGAGTAGCTTGGGGCAGAGCCCTTCTGAATTACACTATCTTCACTCTTTCCCTGGTTGGTATGGCGGAAATTCGGCAAGAACGTGAACGTGACAGGCATCGAATTCGTCTTTCTTGGCCAAAAAGCCAACCAACATCTCTCCTTTCAAGTGTGGCCATTCATAGCGCTAGCTACGGATAATCCCCGACTCACAGGGGCATGATATGACCCGATACTCTGGAAACCCCTATCGTTATGATTAGTATCCCTTTTGGCATTGCTGTCTGACTTAAGAAGCAACTTACTTTGCCAGGTCGAAACCCTGCTCCTCCTCGATCTCGGGTGGATTGGATGGCTCACTTGGAACCTCTCGTGATGATTCCTGACGTTGGGATCGTGTAGGACTAGTGGGCGACTTCGCAGGAGGTGGACTGCTGCTCTGCGGAATGCCCCCAACGGAGGGTTTGGATGGGCTCATATCGAAATGGGCGGCGGGTTTCAAGGGCGTGCTTCCAATGTCTGCATACTTCCAGAACGGCGCTGGTGAGCTGGTTGGCATATGCTGGCTCGGCCGCTGAGCGGTACTAGGGGGGGCTAATCGAGGATGGACACGGTGAGGCGCTGGCGTCACAAAGGAGGTGTTCTCGTCCGGAAGGTAAGACGAAGTTAGTGTCGGCGATTGGTCATTGTAGCTGGCCGATGTGAAGCTGTTTGAAGCAGACGCATTGCCCTTCCGTGGTCGCGGAAGGGGGCTCCCGTCGATAGTCAAAGCCGTACTTGGAGGGGCGAGGCGGCGTGTGCTGCGGTCCGGGGTGGATTGAATAGCAGCTAAAGATGAGCTCGGAGGTGGCGATCCCGTCGCCGAGACTTTCCTCTTTCGTGCCGATGCAGGTTCTCTGGTATTCACATCCCTTGGTCCATGGGTGATGTAGTTCAACTGATTGGGCGACGATGGTGCAGAGGAGCCTCTGTGGCCGCCTCGGCCGCCTTTGTACGCGGTTCGGATCATTTCGTCCCGAGCCTCTGGGACAATCTGCCATTTCATACCCTTACCAGGCTCGTCCGTGGATCTAGCGACCTTGTCAAAGGCTTTATTCAAAGACAGGTTATGACGAATGGAGTTCTGTGGGTTGATTAGAGTATGAACACAGAAAAACCTCAGAGGTATACGTACCTGCCAGCCAGCAGCCTGCTGGTGTCTGTAATACGCGTAGTTATTCATGATGAAGTTGTATATACCGTTGAGATTGAGTTTTCCCTCTGACGTATTCATGATCGCCTGGGTGATCATTTGCGCATAGCTATACTGGGGTTTGATATGCTTGTTTTCGTCGAGACTGAGATCGATGTCATTTGAGTTTAGTAGCAGAGTACCGGAACTTGAATAATGGGGTGACTTGTGCTGCGAGGGTGTGGGCTTCCCGCGGATTGCCGAGGGAGGTGTACCCGGCCGTTTGTAGTCTGCTGGGGCCGGCGCAATGGGCTGGCGGAACTGTTGGCCTCGGGAACTTCGAATGGTCGAACCCAGTGCTGATGAGGGTTCTTCAGGCAAATCTGGTCTAGGTTGAGGGCTTGTGATTTGCTGCCGCGACAGGCCGGCCCTTTTGAGATAGAGGGGGTCGATGTGAAGGGGGCTAATCTCGGTGGGCAAAACAAAGATAATCTCTGTGCCACCAACTTCCAGAACCTCACCACCCCCGAGACGACGCATACTTCCCTGTTTCAGACCGACGTTGTTTACCTTCACCCCGTTCCTACCCTTGACCTCGAGGTACCACACCTCTTCTTTAGAACTGAAGTAGATGCGGGCATGCTGTCGTGAAATCATCTTGCTCGGGCCAAGGTCAATATGAATAAAGTCTTCATCGTCCTCGGTGACGCCCTCGGATGGGCGACCAATATTGACGATGAGTTTGGTGATGTAGAATGTCCAGTCCTGCGCCGCGATCTTGGCGTAGGCCTGGACGCCACTTCCATTCGCTTCGTGTATCGAATTCGCATGGTCCTTGCTGGCTTGTGCAGGGCCTTCCTTGGGTATCTGAAAGTGCTGAACCACCTGGGCTAGCAGCTGATCATCGTCGCTTATGGGTGGGCCGGACTGGTCGGCAGCGAGGCTAGACTCGTCTTCGTCGGCAGGCTCGGTAGGCGCGGACTCGTCAACCTAGAGTTGGGGTCAGTAGACAACCAAGAAACGAGAGGGGCTAAATTACCTTCTTGCGACGTTTGGACGGGCGAGTGGGCGAGCTATCCTCTACTCTTGCCGGGGAAGTATCGCGGCGGGCGTCGCGACGGGTGCGCTGAGAGCGCTTCGCTGAGGTAGGCATCA
>PJEX01000006.1:262689-286120 GCA_005350895.1 Colletotrichum tanaceti
GGGGGGGGGGGGGGGGGGGAATGCCACAGAGAGGCCGTGCGTCTTTCGCGAGAAAGCAAGACGGGGAGGGAAGGGGGACCAAGATTGACTGATGTCGATATCCGTCACTCCCGTCCTTTGCAGGAGAGCGAGTGAACGCGACAGGTAGAGACGGTGGTGATGCCGGGGGCCAAACCGGTCCAAGTCGAGTGTGTACCTATTTTGCACCTCGTGGATAGAGTTGGATCGCTTTCGTAAGAGGACTCGACGGCCTTAGTCGAGATGGGTTTATCCGGGTACAGATTGCAATATCTGTGGCCTTGGTTGTGGCGGCAGCTGGTAGAGTTGGCGGGAGGTGAAGATGTCGGCAGGCGTATGGGTTGTGCCAGGGTTTGAGATATGATGATGGTCGCGAATGTTGCGCGTCCTTTTGGGGGGAGGGCGTTTTAATTTGAGACACTGTGTGGTGTACTCTAAGTTCAGTGAAAAGTGGATGGAAGGGGAGGAAACATGACGGCACCACGTCAACATTAGGGGGAGAGGGGGAGAGGGTAGACAAGGTAAGTAGGTACGGATACACCGTACCTATCTAGGTAGATGGGTAGTGAGCGACCCTAGGATACCTAGGTGGTAGAAAGGGAGGTACCAGGGCAGCTAAGAAAAGTCGCGTCCCCGCCCCCCCAGTATGATCGACCCGTGCTGTTCGTGTTTCCTACTGCTCGTCATCAATGTTTTTCTGTTTCTTATTTTCCCAACCTTCCTTGTCAGATAAAAAGAAGCTCAACCACTTCACGCGTACAGTGGGCTTGAGTCTACGACACACAGTGCATAGGCTCCATCACATGTATGCCTGTCCTCGACTCCTTGTCTACATACCCTGTGATGACAGAAAGCTAGATAGATGTACAGTGCAAAACAATAAAATCATTCCTTGTGGCTGGTAAATTTCCCGTGCCAAAGAAGCAAAGTTGACTCAAAGTCAACGCTCAGGTTCACATCGTCACCTTATGGTCTGGCGAGTGACGGATTGGGACTGCGATTGGATCCCGTTCAAGGGGAGAGGGATAGATATCTGCTCCTAGTGGTCACATTACCCTCCCTACACTCCCTTAGAGTTAAAATAAAATAAATGGCCGGTTTTATCTTTTGCTGTGCGACACCCTACCAATGTTGAACTTGGTAGGGCACGCTGCAGCTCTATTGTCGATGTCATTGCTCCCTTACTTCGCTAGGAGTGAACATCATTTCGCCCTTGCAGAATGGGGGTCCCATCATGAGAACTTAGAAGCACGCATGGAGGAGGCCCTTGGTTTTGGGTTGGGAGCGTGCGTCTGAGTACCTTCTACTACCTGGCGGCTGTGCCCTTCAGCATCCGCTATTTGCGAATCGGTCAGGACGGACCCGATGCCGTGGCCCATCACACCGAGCCCTATCCATGTCTGGATCCGACCCCACCCCCACTATGGAAATCAAATGTTCGGCTTCACTTTGACGGCCCAAGCGGCCCCGGCCGACCAGTGTCTATCCACCTTCAGTAACGACCACATCGCGTGCCCCGCCCTGCTCTTTATATGTTATTTGGCTGTCCCTGATTGAAAAAAGCTTCAATCAGACTTCAGTCGATGCTAGCGGGTCATCTACGCTAGAGAGAGAGAGAGAGAGAGAGAGAGAGAGAGAGAGAGAGAGAGAAGCGATAGAAGAAGAAGAAAACATGCACGAAATCATCACTCTCCAGCTAGGCCAGCTGAGCAACTACGCAGCAACACATTTCTGGAACACTCAGGTATTCAAAGTCCGAAACACCATAGTAGGGCCCGTTCTTACCTCCGTAACAGGAATCTTACTTCACCTACTCGGATCAGGATGAATCCCCAGTAAACCACAACGTCCACTGGCGCCCGGGCGTCGCACTCGACGGCTCCGAGACATTCCTCCCTCGCACAGTCGTGTACGACCTCAAGGGTGGTTTCGGCTCGCTTCGCAAGATAAATGCTCTGTACGATGCAAGCCAGGAAGGAGCACCTGATCATCTGTGGTCCGTCCATCTTTTGCCTAAGTCGACTCCCACGCTCATAGTAAGGCTTCCGATATGCAAACCACAGGGATTAACATGACAACCCGAATCTAGGAAAGGACCCCCTCAAGTCCATAAGCAGCCGCAGGTCGAACCAAGCGCTTTCCAGCAGAGCCTTGACCATGGCACCGCCGCGCCGAAGCTCAGCCCATCAGACGTGAGGTACTGGTCCGACTTCTCGCGCAGCTTCTATCACCCAAAGTCTCTCAACCAGCTCTACGACTATGAGCTCAATTCTTCCATCAGACCCTTCGACAGGTGGACACTGGGCCGAGAGCTTTTCGACACGTTGGACAAGGAGCATGATCTTGTTGACCGAGACTTCCGTCCCTTTGTCGAGGAGGCCGACCAGATGCAGGGGTTTCAGATCGTGACAACCATTGATGATGCTTGGGGAGGCTTTTCTACCGAGTACGTCGAGCGTCTGCGGGACGAGTACGGAAAGGTCACCATTTGGGTGTGGGGCTTGCAGACTCCTGTGCCTGCAGCACGGATTGTGAGTACACACCGGAGTCGTCCATCAAGCCTCAAATGCCTGTGGCTCAGCTGACATGTTGAATCAGGACCATAGACGCCTCCAGATGGCCAACACGGCAAGGACGATCAAGGACTTGTGTGAGCATGCCTCAATGTTGGTTCCAATGGCTCTCCCGCAGACTCGGTTATGTTCCAACATCAACATGGACCTGCAATCTCCCTGGCACGCCACCGCCTTGGTAGGAACTGCCATGGAGACGGCAGGCTTTCCTTCTCGACTCAACTCCGGCAGCACTGGAAGCGGATTGCAAGCAACACTGAGCCACCTGGTCAGTGGCCTAAACCTACGTGGACGGCAGACCATGAGCCGTCTGCAGATGAGCATCATGGGCCCTGCATCGGAATTAGAGGGAAATGCTCGAACATCGCAGGCATCTGAGGGTGACGAGGAGATGGAGGATTCCAAACTGGACACAGACCTGTTTGATATCTTGCGAGCGAAGCCGTTGACGGGAAGGAGAAACAAGGACGACGGAGGAGGCGCACTCCACCTTTTCGGTCAAGCGATAACTACTCGCGGTACGCTGCAAGGCTCGAATGACGGGGACCAAGGCAGACAACGGTCGAGAGCCGCACTCGTGGAGAGCAGTACCCAGAGGTGAGACTTTTCATCAGTTGCCGCCATGACCACAATGTTCGTTGCTGACTCGTAACAACAGATATTACACCGACAAGGGTTTTTCCATGCTCGACAGTTTCCCAGAAATCTACCTTGACAGCAACGGCGAGCCTTCCACCGAAACTTTTGGCGTCAAGACTAGCCTTTCCACGGACACATCTGTATCGGCAGCATTGAAAGCTTTGCGTACCGCTGTTTCATCTTCCATTGGGGTCGAGGAACGAGAGGACATCAGCAATGAGCTGGCTGACCTTGCCGAGGCGTACCGTGAGGGATGGTTCAGCGGTAGCGATGATGAAGACGACTGACTGAATGTCTGTCTGTCTGTCCATCGACGCAAATTAACCAAGTCGCCCGACAAAATGAATCACCAGCAAAACCAGAGGATGACGACTACGTTCACTGGACGGCAGCATCATGTGGCATCAAAATGCTTCTGGCATCATCGCAAGCCCACGTTACAGCGACGTGGATGTTATGCGGCGAGCGTCGTACAGTCGCGGGGATATCAGATGGGAGCCAGGCAGAGGATTGGGATAGGATAGAGTCTATTCCTCTAAGCATTATGACATCTAATGTACAATTGACCTCAAAAAGGGCTGATAAGTCGGTCCGGTCAGGCAAAGCGAATAATGGATTTGCCGTGCATGCAAAGTGCATGCTCCTTTGCGATCCTCTTAAATGCCAGCGACGTCCCTGAATTGCTCTTTAGTAGTCTCTGCTCTTCCCAGGTCGCTCAGAGCGAGCAAATTTCCGAAAGCAACCTACCAAAAAAGCCCACAATATGTACGAGGTCTTTTGTTTTTTGTTGTTTTGCTTGTTTTCGCTCAACAGCCGCCCGTGGAAGAGACTCAAAAGGTCTCGGACCGGCATGCTGGCAGCACCTACTTCTTGCCAAATGGTCAATTGCTTTCGTCAAGCCAAGCTGGATTGGAAACGGCAATCTTGTAAGTGTACCTGTCGGTCAGCAGATCAGAGGCAAACGAGTACGTTGCCATGGCTGCACAACACCACGGCGACGTGATGGCCAGCCACATGTCAAATGCCGGGATCCTGTGCGGTCTCGAAGCAGTGTATGGGGTGGCGTCCCCGAAGGATGCTCAGCCAGCAGCCGTAACGGAAGCCTGTTGGCGCTTGGCGGGCGGCTGTTGATTTTCCTGTGCAATCTGTCAGAAAAAAACTTGCTGGGGGTTTCGGTCGCCACGTGAAGAGCCCTCGGGCGTGACCGTCAGCTTAAACCATGCATGCAGTACCTCTGAAGCGCTTCGTTTCTTTATATGTGCCGAGCCGTTCGCATTTGCTTGCCGCTTTTGAGGTTTTTGGGGCTTCTTCTCGCCCGGCTCAAAAACATCGTCGGGAAGGTTGAAACTGAAGCCTTTTTAGCCTACATCGTCAAAGGACTGGCGAACTCGTCCAGCCTACCTTCGCACGTGTTGGACGGCCAGGCAGTTCAAGGTGGACTCGTATTTCTCCCATGTCGTACACAGTGACTTGAAGTTGTCGACTTGATAGGACAAGTCGAGCGATTTTGCGCCTGAATAGTCAGCTTTGTTCCAAATGTAGTCCGAGCTGGAAGAGGGGCTAGATAAAGCCAAATACCAGCCATAGAATCGTGTGCGAAAACCTACCTTCACTCAGTGTCAGTCCTATATAGTGCGTGGTGGTGAAAACGTCGATTGCTGTGACAGAATCGCCCTCTTTCTCCACCTTGAGGTTGGCAGCTGATGGCATCTCTTGCTTGATGTCGGCCGGTTCCGTTTTCTCTGGAATCCCTAGCGCCGTCTCTGCCGGTTCAGACTTGATCACGGGTATGTTACTCAACCCCGCCCCCGTCTCTGCCGGTTCAGACTTGATCACGGGTATGTTACTCAACCCCGCCCCCGTCTCTGCAGGTTCAAACTTGCTCACGGGCTTGTTACTCAACCCCGCCTCCGTCTCGACCTTAACTGAACTTGTGTCATGAACCTCGCCATCTTTGACCAGAAAGGACATGTTCCCAGCTTGAACTTGATGAACCTCTGTCTCATTGGCGCACCTGTGTCGGCGTTCGTACCCTTTGTTGAACGCATGGGCCAGCGCTATCGACTGATGCTGTTCCAGACCTTGAACCAAGACGCGCACTTTAGACTCCACGTAGCCCGACCAAACCTTGTGGGCTTCCTTATCTGTGCTGGAAGTGATGACGGAGATGTAGTACTTGTATCCCTGGGTGAAGAACGTATGCTTGACAAAAAGGTCGCTCCATGGACTTCTGCCCAACATGATAGCGTCTGTGATATCGCAACCTCGTTGGAGCTCTTGCTGTATGACCGTCATGGCCGATCGTGTGATGTTGTAAGTGGCGCACATGGAGGGGTAGGCGGGGGTGATGACGGGCATAAGATGAAACTGGTCACCCTTGTAGAGCTACAGCCGAATTTTAGTAGATAGACAACCAGGCCTAGGCCCGAGGGCGTAGCGTGAACCTACCTTGGGATTCCAAACGCGAACTTGGAGAGGACCGCCCTCAACCTGCTTGAGAAGGACCGGCTGAGGCCACGGCCAGCGGCGCATGATGTGGAAGAACTTGTTGACAATGACGGAGCTTGCTGCCTTGGGGTACAATTGACAGACACGGGCGACTAACATGGCCCATGCCACACCGCCGGGGAATCCCATTATGTTGGCGTAGATGGCACGTCGTTGTGCCCAAAGCTTAATGGCGCGCAGGGCTAACTTGAAAGTAGCTTGCTCGGGAACAAGACCAAGAATTTCGTCTGTCACCCGAGTGCCGTTGAGGGATCGCAGCTCTGCTTCGTCGAGACCCCGCAACAAGCTGGAATCCTGAACGTTGAAGTCCTTGGGCAACTGCTTAAGCATGGCAATGCGGGAGAAGATCAGGTCGATGCTGATGCCGGAAAATTCGAACTTGATGATGGGAACGAAAGCGTCGGCAACAACAGCCATGTCCGTGATGGCGCCGGGAGGAGCCATCTCCTTGAGCAGGCCAGGGAAGATCTCGAAATAGTCGGCGCGGGTAACGTATTTCGGGGCGACAACAAGGGTATCGATATCGGAGCCTGGGCCATAAACGCCCAAGCGGTAGCTGCCGTAGGTAAAGATCCTGCCTCTGGCATCTCTGATGAGGGCGTCGTTGCCCTTTTCCCGTCCCCGGGCCACTCGTTTGACGAACTCGTCGCATATCCGCGCAAGATGCTCAAGAACCTTTTCCCTGTATTCCACCAACAAAAGGTCAGCATGAAGAACATTGGAGTGTTGTGCGTGGATTGTACGAGGGCATGCCTTTTTTGGGTGTCTGCAGGGCTCTCAAAGGTGTTCTGCCTCCGAAGCTCGTCGACAAGTGTCTGCATCGCATGATTCTCTGCTTCGGTTGGGAGGGCGGTGGAGATGGGCGGCGTCACGCCCAAAGGTCTTTCCTCGCTAGCCATGGTGGGCAATTGCCTAGAGACGGGGCCGAGTCAAGAGTAAATCCGTGAAGAATGAGCCTGTCGGTGCGTAAAAGCGTTTGATTCGGGCAGAGAGGCACCTGGCCAGGTAACGAGAATCGACAGAGACTGAGACCAAAAGGAAAGGAAAACGGACAAGAGGCAGCTGTTGATGAAAAGAGAAGGCTGCCCCAAAGGCAGGGTGTCTGGTGTCTGAGCCTCAGCCGAAGAAGCAAGAGGTAGGGAAGGTACTGCTGAGAAGGCGCGGCGCGTCAGGAGCTACACTAGCTGATAGTCAGTTATCAGTTATCCAATCAGAGTACGATATTGGTATCAATTGGCCGAGGCGTCACTCACTTACGTAAGGTAGTAGGGCCAATCGAAAGTGAACGGGTCCGTGCACACGGACAATCAGAAAGGATGCACACATACCTACCTAGGTAGGTAGGTAGAGGAACATCTTTTTTAAAGAGGTATCCGCAGGTACATACTGCAAACGAGCAAGGTGCAGTGCAGCCTTGGTATTTGAAGATGATGGACAGAAATTGAAATGCCAGCAGGTGAAAAACTACGTGTGAATAGCTACACCTCTCTTTCCAGATGCTTTAATCAATGTTCTCATACGTATTCACTATCGTCCATCTATGACATACCATCTGTGGTAACCGTAATGTTAAGTTCTGCATATCGCTTACTCGATGCCGCCCTATTCCTAGTTGTCGCCTCTGGCCTCTGCTCGCCCTCAAAGTCAGCCAAGGCGTCAGTAAGTCAAGGGGATTCTCAGACGAGTAGCCACGCCAAGCCTCCGAGAAGTCCAAGGCCGCCAACCATCTCCAAGGTGTTCCAGTCCTGCCATCTAAAATCGGCCTTGAGTTGTAGTAAGCCCAGGGGGTCTTGATGCCTCGCTAGCGCCCAATTTTGACTTGAGCCTGTGCTGTGTCTCCTGTTCATGGGCCATTGATGGTCTCGTAGTCCTCGGGTTCGCGTTAATGCCATGGCCTCGCTTGCTCCATCGCCCAGCCCACCACGTAACGCTTCTCCCATCCATGTAGCTGCCTGCGCCCGCGCAGTCCTCTCTTGAATTGCCCTCTCATTGGCTAAGCTGCGTTGTAAGTCAGCTGCCCAATCTGTGAATTGTATTCGACAGAATCGCTCCTCGTAACGAGCATAGCACGGCACCCGGCTCGTGGCGAGAGCCGTCAAAGAACCGGTCTGAGTGCGGAGTAGTCGCCTATCCACATACCCCTCTGGCTGTACTGTCAGGCCAGTAGAACTGATACCAGTTCTGGGATGACGAAGGCGCCAGCTCAGAAGCTTCGTTGCAGCAGCATGTCGGAGCCACGTTGCCCCATCGACACTGAATATACTTTCCAACAAACGCGAGAGGTCAGTCGGCACAAGAGGTTGCAAGTATTCGGAACCCATTAGCAGACTGGCATCCATGGCATCAAGATCCGACCCTAACTCGCTCGATATCGCATATATGTCTAGTTCGTCTCGGTTGGAAGCTGAGGGAGCGAAAGTGAACAACCTAATGCCTGCCTCGGTGAGTTGCTTTGCGATGCGCTCCTTGCTTTCCGTGATTTGCTCCGATGTCAGCACGTCAGCGTGCGCGACGAGTGGGAGAACATTCGTAAGTGATTCAAGTTGACGAATGTATTGGAAATCCGTCGAGGTAAGGCCTAGGCTCCTCTTCAGGTACTGCTCAATCAGGGCTTGTGAAGCATGCCTTACCTGAGCTGGGTATCGTGTAGAGCACGGCATCAACGAGTAAGCCACCGCTTCCACCAATCGTCTTCAAGACATCTGAGTCCTTCAAGCCGTCAAGACGATTCTTCTGAAGGTGGGATTCAACGTATTGCGACACCTGGTCAACCGTTTTCGTAGACTGTTCCGTCAGCTTGATGCAATGTAAAAATACGATGGACTGCTTGCACAACGTACTCGACATGTTTCCTGATAACCTGGCGTGTCCACCAGACAAACATTCCTCTCTAATATCGTGTCATCCGTACTGGTAGAGCTGGACATGAAACTGCCTTGAACCGATCCCTTCCACCAAGGTGGATACGGCTTGGTGCTGGCGAACGTCTCAGTTATCTGGAAAGTTCCCTGGCCAATTGGAGGATCACTCGGGAGCGCGTTTCCTGGTAGAAAGCCCGTGGATGCCATTGCAATCGGAATGGTAGAGTCAACATGTACAATGTGGGAGCAAGAATGTGTTATCGCTCGGATCAGTGCCGTTTTCCCTAGACCTAGAGGACCGGACTAGGTCAGTGATTAACCCAAGCATATTGGCAATCGGTAGATCGTACCTGACCTGCCAGCCATGAGGAGCTTGAGCCTCCCGAGACTCTTCCCTGTTTCTGTGAAGGGTCTCCGGCTAGGGACGTTGATAGTGGGCATGATGAACTGTTGAGCGCCTTCGCCGACGTACGAACTCTGGGGTTGACCAGGTTCTGAAGATCCAAATGCGCTCATGACGAAGCTTTCTTGGTATTCGGATAGCGATCCTACCAAGGAGTTACGCCGAGATGAAGAACTGCTAATAGCGGAACAGGGTCCAGACACGCCGTACAGTATTGGTGTCATGGGTTGGGATGCAATGGGTGGAGGGGTATGCACTCTTGCCGGCGGTGTGTTTGTTGCAGGAACTGATCGAGGCAGCGTGTTGTCACGAGGCTGCATCGTAGGGGTGGAACGAGAGGCTGTTGCAGGCGAAGCAGTACCGAGTTCACGGTTCGGAGCACTGATATCGCCAGGAACGGTGTGGATGGCCTGTTTCCGCTGGTCGCGCGTCCGGAGAGGAGGGCATTGTGATGCAAGTGAAGAGTCTATTGCGACTTCGTCGGTAAGAATGAAAGACATATGGGCGGCGGTAGACTGTGAAGCGGAAGCGAGGCAATCGGAGGCTCCGTCACTTGAGGAAGGTATCCCCGGGGAAGCAGTGCTGCCAGGTAAAGGTCGCATATCGAAACGAGGGTATCATCAGTTAGGGAATAATTGAGGCGGTCAGAGGATTGGATTGTGAAGAACGCTTCACAAACGTAGGTGGAGGTGAGTTGTTGTATGGTCGATCTGGCATCTATGTAATATGCAGTTGGAGAAGGCGTACGTGAGGCCGGGGCAAAGGTGGTGCTGATATTGAGGTGGGATGGGGACTATGTACTTGTGTAGGTAGGGAACGAATGATAAGGTTCCTGGGAGGTGATATGATAAGAGGTCCAGTGACCCTTTTCGTACTAGTGCGGGGTGCGAGTGGGTTTCTTGGGGGGCAGTGAGGGGACACTGGAGGACTCTTTGGCTGTTTGGGTAGGTACCCAATCCAAGTTCTTCCAGGCCTCGCCGCCTCAGTGAGCGCAGGGAAGGTTTGACGCAGTGGTGAGTGGAGAGGCCCCAGGGCCCGATCGGACTTTGTGTCTCCTGGATACTCAGGTACCCGGGTATCTTGAGTAGTTAGTCGGTACCTGCCTTTTACCACCAAATGCCTAGTGGACAGGTGTGGTAGGTCGTTAGAAACCCCCGTAAACTATCAATCCCCCAATGCGTACGGATATCGAGCTTCAAGTTGTCTTCTCCTCCTGCCGGCTTTTGTCTACCCCCAATAGGATTTTACTCCTGGCGCCTAATTACCCTCTGTGACAGGCCGATAGACACCGTCACCCCTCCCAAACTTCGGGAAAGAACTGCACATTGCGTTGTATTGCCTTGTCTGGCGTGGAGCAAGTACCCAGTGAGGCACGGGATACATCTAATCCTCAGGTAAACCCCGCGGTGCTGTATCCACCCAACCACGCCGCCTCCCCACTTCGCATTCATCACAAGTTCAACGCGCCAAACATTGCTCTCATCACTCGCATTTCCCGCTCTATCGCGCCATCACTTTGTCGCTCAATCGCTCAAACCATTGACGACGACGCAAAGAATCGACTTGTCTAGCACTGCATCCGGAATATTGACTTGTTGTCAGCGTAGCCCCTTACTCCTCAGAACAGCCTTCGGCCGCCATCCCTCGAGGCTCCGCCACTATTTTCATAAAATTAAGTTCTTGCCGACGTACCTCTTCTTCGCCTTCAATACAGAAACAGCTGGTCTCTGTGAAGGGAAGCAGACGACGGGAAATCAGTCCATCTTTCAGACGACGTTCCCCGCATATATCAGCAGACATGGACGGCAAGAGGCACCCGAGCTCGTTCCAGCAGCTCGAGAAGCTCGGCGAGGGCACATACGCGACTGTATGTTTTTTCTTTTCCACTCTTCGCGTCAATACTCAAGCCTGACTGCCCATTTCCCAGGTCTTCAAAGGTCGGAACCGGCAAACAGGAGAGCTTGTTGCGCTGAAGGAAATCCACCTGGACTCGGAAGAGGGCACACCCTCAACTGCGATTCGAGAGATCTCCCTTATGAAGGAGCTCAAGCACGAAAACATTGTCGCCCTTCACGATGTCATCCACACCGAGAACAAGTTGATGTTAGTCTTCGAGTATATGGATGGGGACCTGAAGAAGTATATGGACACCCATGGCGACAGGGGCGCCTTGAAGCCGCACCAGATCAAGTCTTTCATGTACCAACTCTTGAGAGGCATTGATTTTTGCCATCAGAACAGGGTCCTGCACCGAGACCTGAAGCCACAAAACCTCTTGATCAACGGCAAGGGACAGCTTAAGCTTGGCGACTTTGGACTTGCCCGCGCCTTCGGCATTCCTGTGAACACCTTTTCAAACGAGGTTGTTACACTCTGGTATCGTGCACCGGACGTTCTCCTTGGAAGTAGGACGTACAACACAAGCATTGATATCTGGTCTGCGGGATGCATTATGGCGGAGATGTACACTGGTCGACCAATGTTCCCTGGCACAACGAACGAGGACCAGATCATCCGGATTTTCCGCATTATGGGTACACCCACCGAGCGTACCTGGACTGGCATTACCCAGTTTCCTGAGTACAAGCCAACCTTCCAGATGTACGCCACGCAAGATCTTCGCCAAATCCTCCCACAGATCGATCCCACCGGCATCGATCTGCTCCAGCGGATGCTCCAGCTACGCCCTGAACTACGCATTAGCGCGCACGAAGCCCTTAAGCATCCTTGGTTCAACGACATTGTCATGCAGCAGCACCAGCAGCAAGCCTTGCAAGCACAGGCTAGAGCGTACCCAGGACAGGGGTCTTACGAGACATACTGACCTTTCTAGAGGCGCGCTGCTTCGGCATGTGACTAAGCGGCCATCCATTTTTGTGGTTTTCGGTGTTACGCGAATAGGAGTACGACGATGGATCATCCGCACCGACAGCGAGGAGTCAGCGCATCATGACGAAGCTCTTAACAAAGGGGCATTTCGGGAGTTCCTGTATATTGTGGTTGGTTTAATGCTGGATGATGAGTGGGGATAACTATAAGACGGTTGTAATTGTTATGAAAAGCGCACAGAAGTCCTGAATGCACACCAAAGTACATGCTACGATTCTACATGGTTGTTTACAGAAGGGTAAAAGATTAAACGCGTACACGTGGTGCACTATCTCCATAAACTGTCATCTAACACAAACACAGACAGTAAACGATGTCCCCTATCATTCCTTGTGGACCAAACCGTCATCCACTGGACTTTTATACTGCTTCTTTTTGGGGTCGCGCTCCCACGTCTCGGCAAGAGCAAACGCCGGGTCATCCCGAGGATAGCCCGCCCGCATTCTCAACTCCTGCACCATGTCCCTGACGGTCTTGGCGACTTCTATCCGTAGCTGGATGGCCTCAGGGTGGTCTTTCAGCGACTCGGGTACTTCGCCGGCGTCCAATCGCTTGCCCAGGGCCTCCTCTTCTTTTTGCACCATACGCTTCCACCTAGATCGCTGCTCCTTAAATGCGTCATCTACCTCAAGGACCTCGCCGTAGATGACACGGATCTTGGCACCAATCCGCGGAGCCCCTCGTGGCCATTGTCTGTCTTCGGGCATGATGTCTGAGAAGCCGTCAATGAAGATAGGGACGAGCTGAGGCGCCGGGTCGGATTCAAGGATTAACCGCGAGACTCCCCATTTGAAGTATCGTAGAGTACGCTGGGGATGTTGGTGCACACATCCTTCTGGGAACACGTGAACCCACGCGCTATGGTTGTTACGGTAATATGCAGGCGAGGCGAAAACCTCGTTGTTGCCAGCACGGAAGGCTGTTTTTAAGGGAAACAGGGCTCCAGGACCCGAGACGAGGCGGATCGCCTGTGTCATCGTCGGCTGAAAGAGACCACCATCTGGTGAATGAAGCATGCGATATGTCGGCAAAACCTGACCGAGACTAAAGAAGGACTTGAAGAAGCTAGACCAGCGTCAGAGGAGGTCGATTCAACGTCTAGAGACATGAGGTAAGGGCAACGTCAAATACCCGTTCTTGAAGCAAATGTCATGGGCGCCAAGACCCCATCGAGCACTCGACGGTACTGAATTGTATTTGAGTGGTAACGCACCCCATATCAGGGGATCGTCTAAGCTATGAGTCCGAGATGCGTTAGCTTGACGCGTCCGCGACAAGGCAGGCACGATGCAATGTAAGAAACTCACACGCTAATGTGGTTTGAGACTGCAGCCGGCAAGAAAAGCAGTCAGCCATGGTCTCGTTGATACTGTGATACATGAAGAAGTGAGAACTTGTGACCGTACCGGTAATGAGACCACGCTGAGGGGCCTCGGCTCGACGCTTGTCCAATAGCTCCAGGAATTGAGGAAGGCCTTCGGTCTGGACATCATTGAGGCCATGCAGAAAGGCTCGGGAAATGGCGCCGGTAAGGCTCATGATGGCCGCCGATGCCATCCGCCATGGCAGACTCGGCTGATCCGGCCGTGCTTCCGAGGCGGCCATGCTTCTTTCTATTCGGGTTAAAAGGCAGGCTCGCTGTTCAATGCGCTTTGGTGAAACGAACGGCAGGGAGAGAAATTTGAATGAGAGTAAGAGATTAGGTGGGTGGGTGAATGTGCCAACCACCCGCGCGGTATGAATCCCACCACTTTAGATCAATGACGAGAGGCAAATTTGCTTCCCTCTGCTACTCCAGAAAAGGCACCGTGTAATAGTAACAACGGGAGGGCACTAGAAGCCATTGGCTCCCTGGGGGTTTGTCGACAGAAAAGATACCTGACAGATCGAAAAATGCTTCCGCGCCTCAACGGGCGGACCACTCTACAGCGGTCATTTCGTTAAGAGTGTGCCTGGAGCTGATAGATGCATATTTCACTGTAGGTGCCTAGGTAGGTGGCCAGGTGGCGGGCGTCGACCCCTGTCGCCCCAGAGCTTCTTTCCGCTTTGCCTTAAGCGTCTGCGTGGAGGCACTCGAATAACTCAATCTGCTTTCAGGCTTTGACATCCACCCTCTGCTTCCTCCCACCTGTACGTAGAATTATGATTTGTCAACCCGCAAACTGAAGTCAATATACGACAAATTACTCCTTAGGTGATACCGCACTTACTTCCAAACATCAAACCAAATTCTCGGCAAGGTTGATTGGCGGCCAGCAACACCGACCGCAAATATGGCACACAGTAAGCTCAACGTCGCAATCACGCTCCATGTTTACCACTCTAACGAGTCTCAGGCAAACGAAACACGTCCCGCAGTGTCTTCACCTCATACGAGCGTGACATGGCTAAGGCTGCGTGGGCCTCGACCTCGGCGCGCCTGTCTCGCGAGTCCTTCCTCCCCTTTGGTTCTTGCTATCTCTGTCTCGAGATCGCCAGAGAACCTGTATCGTGCAATCATGGCGACGTCTTTTGTCGTGAGTGTGCGGTTGCCAATCTCCTCGCTCAGAAGAAGGAGATTAAGCGCGTAGAGCGAGCACGAGACAAGGCGGAGCAAGAAATTCTGGACGCTCAGGCCCGTCAAGACGCCGAGGCTCAGGAACGCGCCGTAAAGGAGTTCGAAAAGATTCAAGCCGGACTAGACCCGTCGTCATCCGTAACATCACTGACCCCATCCGGCCTTGCCCCAAGAGAAGATGCTACGACGGGAACCGACACCGATGTTCCCATGAAGCAGGGCACCAAGAGAAAATTCATCTTGGATCAAGACGAGCTAGAGAAAATCGCAAAGGAAGATCGCGCCAAGGCGCAGAAGTCGATCGACGAGGAAAGAGTGAGTTTGTGTTTGCTAACGTGCTCTCTCTCTCGTGAACGATAGCAACGATTCTAACTATCTTTCAGGCATCCAAGGAGAAACTGCCTTCTTTCTGGACACCATCTCAAACACCCGATGCCGAAGCAGCTCGTAAAGCGGCAGCCGCGGCAACAGCCCCCAAAAAGATTAAGTTTGCGCCTGTCTGCCCGGCGTCGCCGGATAACTTGCCGCATCATTACTCCCTGAAGTCCCTGATCACCCTCAGCTTCAAGGAAGAGCTCAACCCCAATACAAACAGCAACAGGCGCATTTGTCCCTCGTGCGTGAAGACGCTCGGTAACGCGTCACGTCCTCTGCTGGCTGAGAAGTGCGGACACGTCATCTGCCGAAGCTGTGCTGTAAAGTTCATGACTACTGTGAAGGGCGATGACTCTTCGCCGCAAGAGAACGCTTGTTACGTCTGTGATGCCCGACTGACGGCGGGCCGCTCGGATAGCAAGCAGAAGCAGCGAAAACAGGAGTTTGTCGGGCTGATCGAGCTCAGATCTGAAGGCACAGGGTTTTCCGCGAGGGGCGCAAGTAAGGTGGAGAAAAGCGGCGTTGCCTTTCAGTGCTGATTTGTGGGGTCCTCTCGGTGACTGCCTACTTTGCGCAATGGAGAGAGAGGCTGGTGTTGGATCCAGCAAAACAAGAGATAGTTGTGATTTCATCGAAGTCTGAGGATCACCTGGCGGAGGCGCTGTAACCTGGCCTTGCGCGACTGCCCTTGGGACAAAGACAACAGGAGAATGCCCAAGCGGATGATGAACTTGTGGATGATGCCTTTTGACACCATGGTCAGGCCATGGCTGAAGAAGCTCTTGAGGACTTCGCCCTGGAGACCAGCATATAATGCCGATAGCCCCTCGGTCCTGGCGATGGATAGAACGATGGCGATTACGCTACCGTCGGCCATCTTCTTCAGCTTGCTCAGGGCGCTACCCTTTGCATCTATGGAAGTGGGAGTCTGAGGCAGATGGCTGGACTCCGAACTAGCTGATCGCTCCAGGGTGTCGGTGCTCCTCCGCGGCGAAGCGTTGCCAGACCCCTGCATTTGAAGCCTGGCTCTTGCAGTCTGCAGGGGGTAGCTGATGATGGTAGCAACAGACTTGCTGGCCGCAGCGAGCAGGAATGTTGTTTGTGGATTGAGCGAGGTCTCGTCCGAATCTGGGAGAAGCGTCTTCCCCAACTGTTCGTTCAAGAAAAAGGTTATGCTGGGATTGATCGTTAACAGCAAAGAAGCGGAATACCCAGCCCAGAGCCCAGCTATGCCGTTCTCGGCGCCAATAGAACATAGTATTTTCCAGACGGACGCGTCCTCGCCGTCAGTGTTGCCTCCAAACATAGCCGACGTCTGCTTTCTCGCAACCACGTTTGCGATGGGTGTCGTGCAAGCTCTCGAGCAGGCGCCTGCTAACGCGCCGACCGCCAGCTCATCGATAACCGGCAGCCTCCTGCCGCGCGAACGGCGACGGGCATCCCGAAAATACTGGTAGAACAAAAAGAAGAGAAACGAATCCGCAATAGATTTGAATATATCCTGTGCGAGGCCTGTGTAAAGAGCCGATACACCGCCTTCTTGTGACGAAATTGATTTCAACGCGTGGAAGACGCCGCGATACTGGTCTTTCTCAGAGATGGCATCCTCCCTCCGTAACTGGCGCTGCACCTTGAGGCGCGTGGTGACGAGATCAAGGGGATAGACTGCAGTTGTCGAGAAGGCCGTGCCGGTCGCGCCGGCAAGAGCATGGCCGAGGGCCTCGAGAACCCCAACAGGTGCCATGGTGAGGAGTGTACTGATATAACAAGGCAAGGTTTTCGAGAAGGATTATGTCGGAATGCGGCCACACGTAATGTTCGGGACCAGTCGGCTCTTGTGGTCAGGGTCGTGATATGGGTGGCAAAGGACGAGGGGATCGGTTGATAGACAAAGGATACAGTGCTCATTACGCAGCGCACGAAGCTCTCCCGAGCGTATTGTAGTGCGATGCAGTGGTCTGGTTATGTAGCGGGAACATGTGAAGAGCGGACGATCGAAAGAGGCGCTAGGCCAGACTTCAACGTGCTTCCACTTTATGGCGGAGGGAACTGGCCTGCAGTGCCGAGGTCAGCTTGGCGCAGTTGCCGGGCGGGCGGTGCGTTGTCAATGATGGGCAAATCCGGGGTAAAAACGCAACGACGTCATCGTCGCGCGCCTCCAACCGGCGCTATTCCGCAGCCGGGGGTAAGTCTGGGAGAAGGACCCACAAGCTCATCCGGCAGCGATAGCTTCTCGTCGGCACGTCGGGTTGATTTTGTCGGGGGGCTGGTTGCCTTCTCTAATTTAAGCCCAATCGAGCGCTTGACTGACTTGGTGTTGGCTTCTCAAGTAGGTAGTGTAAAGCAGATGAATGGCTAGCCGTCTGAAGTCCACATGTCAATTTCTCACCACCGGGGGTTTCTAAGGCGGGCTATCTTCAATACCGGCAATGGTACCAGACGATATACGCTGTGTGGGCCCTCAACTGATCTTGAAGTAGGTATTGACCCGAAACCCATCTTGAATATACATATTCGCTTGCCGCAACCGTGCCTAACTCTGAGCAAACGATACCCATGAACGTAAAGATCCCCAAACGCCGCTGCTTTGAAGAAGAAGAAACCCCGATAATGTTTTTTTCCGTATCTCCTTTCGAAATCAGTTGTCGGTATACATGCCGCCAGAAGAAAAAAGACAGGGAGAAAAGGCAACCTAACGCCTGCCTCGGCCCCTGTCATCAAAAATGCACTAGCCCATAACCCAATGCCCTCATGTAAGCCTCGTTATACCGCCCGGTATTATGCACCAAACAATCTACTAGCAAGTCGTCTCTTTCCCGTGACCCGGGGTCTGCCGAGTTATGCTCTGCTCGTCACCGATGGCCGTCGCTGTGGTGGTTGGCTTTGCATGCTGAAGCTTGAAGATCGGCGAGCACCTCCAAAGTTCAGATCCGCCGTGTCGGGCTCGCCAGGTGCGTCTTCTGTGTCCATGAGGCCTGGGTGACCGTACGGCAGCTTCTGCACGCCAAACCCGTTGACTTTAAAAATGTTTGTTCGGCCGCCGTTTGTCGCCATCTGTAGCTGCTCATGAAGGCGCGCCAGCTGATACTGTCTCTTGATTGGGTTAAGGAGTGGCTGCGGTACTACGGGTTGTGGGTTCCAATGCGCCAGAGCACTCATAACAGCAGCAGTCTCCTCGTCCGAGTCAACTGGCCCGGCGTTGGCCTCGTCTTCGTCTTCCAACGGAGCGTTGGCGTCGAGTGCGGCCTCTGCGGAAACATTAGTATCTGAAGCGACTTTCAGGGATGCTATCGTGCATCACATACTTTGCTGTTTTGCCTGGTTCTTCTTCTGGTATGCCGCGAGAAGCATGTCATAAGGCAGAGATCTTCCTGCGACGGCACGTTTGGCTCCCATGCTATGGCTCTTGCAAGTGAGTGACCTCGCGCATGGCTGCCCGTTGGGCAACAGGACACCACACTGCCGTTCAACATCCACGGGACCTGTACCTCAATTAGCATATCGGTATGCCACATGGAAATGCGGGTGGCGCCTACCCTTCGGTTTAGGAGCCTTTGGCTTAGGCTCCTCCTTCTTTTTCTTTTGCTTGGGTCCTTTTTCGGCATCACCGTCCGCCTTCCGCTTCTTTCCTTTGCCGGTATCTCCATCGGTTTTCTTACCCGCGGCCTTCTTCGTTGTCTTGCTGCCGGTAGCCTTCTTTTCTGCTCCGTCCTCTTCACCGTCGCTATCGTCCTCTCCCTTGCCATCGGCATCCTCGTCTGCTTTCCTGGCTTCTTCTTCGCGTGCAGCTTCTTTGGCTCGCTCACGGGCTTCTCTCGCCTCTTTCTTGCGCTGAGCCTTCTCCTTCTTCAATTTGAGGCATTGCGCGATGTGGGCCTTGGCAGCTGTCTTGAGGATACTCTTCTTGCAATGCTTGCATTGCTGCAGATCGGGTGTGTCTTCGAGGGGTCGGCCGGTTGCGAAGGCTTCGCGTGCGCTGTCATCGAGAGGGTTGACGACCGGCCCAGGAGATGCCACAGAAATCGTTGGAGAGTCGTCCTTTTTGAGCTTCTTGTCTTCTGATGTGGCGGCACGACGGTCAGTGGGTCCACGAGAGGTCATGTTGATAGGGCCTCCTCACCTTCAACGATGCTTCCTTCTCTCCAGTTCCCAGGCTTGTTGTATTTTGGTGCGGGCTTCTTGAGTTTGATAGGACCGTCTGGTTTGTTCTTGGGGTCCTTCTTCGACGCGACCTTGATTGTCTGCTCGTCGCCTAGTTGCGCATTCGCGAATCAGCACGAACACACATGGTTGATGGGTGGGAAAAGTGTGTATTACTCTTCTTAGAATCCGAGACCGCGGCCATCGTGCTTAGTTTATACTACGTCCAACAACCGTAATGGCCTTGTGACTGGGGTTTGTTCGCGATGTCGATAGAGAGAGGCTTCTAGTGTTGGTATATGGCAAAGTGCGGTTTCAGTAACGGAGACGTGCAAGGTGTCCAAGTCCGGCTATTGATCTCTGCCGGAGAAGTCACTTCATGGCAGCGAAATTGCGCCGTTCTCGGTTTATGTCATCAGGGATGGTTACTGATGATTGTCGATGCGCCGAGCCTTGGGTTCGGTTGGCTCTGTTGAAGAGTGGCCGTTGATTGTCGTTGCCTGTTAGCTGGCGGAGGACAGTGGTTGGAGTCACGCGTTGAAGCCGCTAGTCCCCACAGCTAAAAGTCCATTGGTCAAACTCGCACATTGGTACTGTAGCTAACCATGATCTCTGCGCACTGTGCAATGTCTCAATATCAGATTCATCATTGCCAAGACATTTGGGCTCTCGGTAATACCTGGTGGGACCTGGTAACATAATCAACACTGGCACTGAATCCAACCCGACTGGCAAAACAAAGCACTCATTTATTGCACGTAATCTTTTCATCGTTTTCAATGTCCCTTCCAAGATCAATTACCCGTGGTCTTGGTATAACTTATTCAATATCCTGTTAATCATCGGACAAGGCTGATTGTGCCTTATTATTTAACGTGGTTGCGAAAGAAATGGTCTTGTCCCGTAATGCCTCCATCCAGCCTTTTTTTTAATGCATCTCTTAAACACCAAATCGATGGTATCACACAGCCATAACCTAGCTGCTGCTCCGAATCACAGGATCTCGGACCCATAACGAAACCTTTCAGAGAGACCCAGAACCATTCACCAATGCGCCAGGCTCCTCCACTGGCCCTTATCTCCAGTGGTTACCAGTCGTATGCCAATATTCCAGCCGCACCGGACCTGAGCACAGTGTCCTCGTGCGCGCGCATAGCCTCCATCATGGATCGCGCATGCAGCATGCCCATGTCACCCCATATTGTCTGAATGACGCCCAAAGCCCATTCCCAGTATTGTTTCGGAACTCCAGGAGCGCATCCCGCTACCTTTAAATGAAACAACAATGCCGGCAGTCCTGCTGATCCGGCGCCGCCACCACCGGGGCTTTCTACTGTTATCTGCGCCGGCCCATCGAGAGCCGGATGTCGCCAGTGCGTCGGCGCACTCACAAGCGTGTCCCTTGCCAGCCTCCGAATAGTCGCAAGGTAGTGGTCGCGCGCGGCCGCCGACACTAATGATAGACTGGAGACTGGGTTTTTGTTCATCAAATCCAGCAGGTTCTGGTTCACCAGAACTCGCGCCCATCGGTAGTAGTTCCAGATGCGAGCTGTCCAGACGTCATGGTATTTATGATATTCGCCCTCGAAAACCGCATTTGGTGGGAGATGAGTAGCGTTGATGGTCTCGTATATCCAGCCTCCTTCCAGCCCAGCCTCCCATGATGCCAAGTCGGATTCGAGATCAATTAATTGTTGCAGCACGCTGGCCGTTTTTGGGTTTCCATCACTGATAACATGACGATGGATGATTGACGAAGTCTCGACAAAGCGAGCAATCAAAACTGCCAGATCGGTGGACGGTCGGTCGATGGGCAACTGGAGTTGCGAGCCGTATGACACCCAATCGTAAAAGTCTGGCGGCATCGGCATGCCCGCAACGTGGAGAGGTATATACTGCATAGGAGGTCAGATCTAAACAGCAGGGTAAAAGCGGCATATCTTACCATCGAATAGCACAGCTGCAGCAGTGCTCTGAAACCTGCAAAGGGCACGCTGGGCATAGGACACCAACTTCTCATTAAAGCAGCTCCCCCCATGACGTGAGCGTGGACGGTACCGATGGAATGGTGGCTTCCCTTGACAACCTACGCGGCCAGTGGCTCATGTTAGCCTACAAACGCAACAGCAATGGCGACTACAGCGTAGAGGCTACTGGCAAGCGCTAACCGACCTCGAACATGGCCAGCGCGATGACGGCTCTCATCGTCACATCTATACTGGGAGTGTGTGGAGGTCGAATAAGCTTTCCGGTTTCTCGAAGTGCCGAGCCGTACTTCTCTCGTGCGGTTGCCATCATTTCCATGTTGCCAGTCAAGTTGTACAGCCCGGCCAGCCCTACAGCACACATAACGTTCTGAACTGCTGGGTGCCATATCCAATCTTCCGCGGCCAGGTCTTGGCCGGATTTTGGTTCGTCAGGGTGACCTATCAGGTATCGATTGACATAGAACTGTACGCCTTGCTCCTCGAGTGTGGGACCGATGTGCAAAGTTGGCGGACTCGACTCGCGGTTTTCTTGCTTGACTACCGGGAGCAGTATTGGGGACGAAGATCCTGCCGAGTGGTGTGTTGACGAAGGAGACGAGAACGATGCGACGCTTGAGGCTGGCGAAAGTGCGGCTACGGCGCCCGGTCGTGGTGCGGTCCTCACACTGTTGGGCGTACTCTTTCGGCTGTAAGCTGGTGACGAAGCTGGGGGCGATGGAGCATTTGATGCGGAAGCCTGGATGAGACCGTTTTCGGGGCTGTCAGAAACACCCCATTGGGCATGAGCTTTCTTGATAACTTTGGTGCTTTCATCGCGGAACATAAGCGAGAGTTGGTCTCGGTAGCCGGGGCATTTTTTGCCCACGCGGATGCATTGTGAGCATTCGGGTTTCACTTTGTCGCACTATGATGAAGCACATTGTTAATCGGAAACCAGCTTCAGCCCGTTGGTAGAGCGAAGAAAAAGTAGTAGGAGAAGGACCACCAAGCAGAGCAACACGGGCATGATTTGCTTTGGGATAGGATAGAGCGACTACTTGAGCGTCCTGTTACATACCTTGATGCGACGGGTTCGGCAGTTCTGGCAGCCCTGGGAGGCCTTACCGCAATAGACCATTCTCGAGTTAAGGGATTGCAAGAACTGACTGGTCTTCTTTTCTTCGAAAACCTAGGGAAGTAGACTGATGCTTGAGGTTGACGTCGTCTTTCAAATGCGAACTACCGATACGATAGCCGTTGAGGCGTACGGTCCATCACCAGTCGTAAGAGAGGAAGCGGGTTGTCATGCGAGTGCTCAAACTGGCGAAAAAGAAATGGGACAGACGAAGGACGTAGTGGAACGGTACTGGGTTTTGCCAATGAGTCTGCGGTTATAATGGGTGAAGTGGTAGGCAAGATGCTGTTGATGGCCGAACCGACGGGAGTGAAAACGTTGGATTGATGGTGACGCTGCAACAGCTTCTGGGGGCGAAAAGAGGACGGGTGACGGCAGTTTACTGCGAGGTATCCTTACTCGTTCGTCAGGGGAGGGGGCGGGTGGAGCAGAGTTGCCAGGTCGAGGTTCGGAATTGGTTCCAGACAAAAAGAAGAAAAAGTAAACGGACGGGACGGGATGAAGAGGGAAGTTGAGTTTAGTAACTGAGGGAAAGGGAGGGGGCGCGGGCGTGGAAGCTCCCGTCGCGGATCCAAATGACACTAAGGGCCGGGGTGGGACAAAGCGACTGAGTCGTTCAATGGGACTGTGAGACAGGCTGGAGAGCCGACAGGTAGAAGAACGAGGGGTTAGTTGATTCGAGGCCCCGAACTTGTAGAATGGTGGTGGAATGTCTCGTTCCCAGTTTCGACAGCTTGTCTTGCTGTTAGTTGCCTGCCGGGGCTGAGAGGAAGTAGTTGGAGGTGAGGTTGACGGCAGCCTGGGAAAGGTGGATGGAAAAGGCAAATGTAACGGAAGGCACGGATGATGGAAATATAATGCAGGAATGCCACAAGTGAGAGGCGTACAGTTAGTTGGTTGACTGCACGTTCAGTCCTGTAGGGTACAGGCGAGACGCGCCTTGGCATTTGGAGGAAAATTGCTCTAGGCAATTCGTAGTTGGATAGTTGTGTCCGATGTGGATGATGATGGGGCAGAAGGAGGAGGAGGACTGGGAGACGAGGACGAAGATCATGGGGACTGAACTTTCCCTACCTACTACGTAGGTAGGTAGGTATCCGTAGGCACGGATGCTTTCAAACACAGCTCGGACTTGGGGAAAGCCCCGGGAAAGTGCAGCGGGATCTGTCATCGAAGCCCGCCTCAAGATTCGCCCATTTCAGCTACCTACCGACCTACCTACCACTACCTACCAGGTAGGCCCAGTATATCCACTGTCCAAGTACCTTGTACCTGGACTAGCGCCTATAGTATGCCATCACAGCATCGCTACCTTAGGTACCTAGGTACCTACCTAGATAGGTTGGAGAGAAGGGAATAGGTGCTT